>WYDI02006985.1:0-69486 GCA_009867235.2 Psittacus erithacus
AACGGTTAAAGCCTCTTTGGTATGGAGGACGATGGCTGAAGTACAAATATGGGGAGGCCTGGCAGATTGATTATATCGACTAAGCTTAAACCACGACACACATCAACAGCAGAATTGCACATTGCTCACTGTAACTGTCAGAAATACGTTTTTAACATATGGTATCAACTTCATTTACACAGAACAGATATTTTTGATCATGATTATCCCTGCAGAGTTCCTTTTCTGTGATCACTCACATAACTGGGAATTTACTTCAGTTCAGACATCCCACAAAGTCAGTTTTCTAATTCATCTTCATATCAGGGGAGATAAGCTTGTTTTAGGGTGAGATTCACATATCTGGTCCTGGAGTCTTACTTGGTTTTTAGTAGCCAAACTTCTCTCTCTTCTAAGTCTTCTACAGCAGTCATTTTTCATAAAGTTTGCCTTTGATCTTGCTATGCTTTCACTCTTACAGTGCATTCTGAAGCAAAACTTGGCAACAGCTGTCACAACCTAATGAACAACATCTCTGAATATAAAATGTAACACACAGCTCTCTGAGTGTGGTGCCTTGTTCCCAGGAAATGTCAACTCTTTTGCTGTGCAGCATGTAGCAAATACAATTTATACAGCTATCTCCCAATATGTGACTTCCAGTCTGCAGCCTAAAAATAAGACATAGCTTCTGTAGGTGACAAAAAGCAATAATACTTGTTTGAGGTATTAATGGATGAAAATATCACCTCTGTGTACAAAAAGTGGTGCTCTGCTGATATCAGCATTTTATAAGAGGCAGCTTGCCTGTTTCTTTTTTATTATTTTCTTCCCATAGCCCTACGGGTGTCTGCAGAAAAGATTAAGACGAAAGAGGTTTTTAGTGGCAAAGCAAAAATGTAATCTGCCCTACCTTTCCAGAGTTTTTCATGGAGGAATATTTATGCCCCAATGCATAAATATTATGCCCATGTCCAATTATCCTAAAACTAAAGAGAGAATAATTCAGAATTTATGACAAGATGAGAAAGACAAAAAATTTATGAAAAGACAAGAGAAAGACAAAATGGAAATAGTTTTAAAGCAGCAGGCTTGGCTGGATTTCACTACACTGAACAGATTTGCTAATTGTATTTTATTTGTTCAATCTTGTTTTCTTAGCATAAAAGATCAAAAACAGATCCTTTTCTTTCCCTGTTTGGAAGCAGAAGCTCTCCTAGGGGCTCTTTCCAGACAAAGCCATATTAAATAACAGTTTATGAGAGTGGGTTGGATAAAATTTGGAGGTGATTGATGAGATGATTACTACTGATTGTCTATGGGATGTCTCAAGCTTTCAACTTTTCTGCTGGGAGTTTCATGCGTAATATTCCTCCTACATAGATATCAGGAAGGCAGCTCAAGAGAGCCACAGTGTTTAAATGTCCCTTTTAACAAGAATATTCATAGTGCACTGGAGATAGCTTTGTTAGAGTAGAGCCTTTACAGTAACATCTGTTACTCAAAAGTTGATTTGGTTTGGTTTGGTTTTGTCTTTAAAAATCAGAGTATGTATCTGTGTATACCACGGCAAAGAATCAAATCCTCTTGGTTGTTAATAGATCTCTTCCACAACATGATATCCCTATGTACACATCACCTCTGAGGAGGCAAATGCAATATTCAGCACAAATGCTAAATTTCAAAATACTTGAGATAGTGCATGCCCTGTCCTTGGACCACACAGTAACTCTTCTAGTTAGGTATGTCTGTGGCTAAATTTGAAGCTTAGTGACTTTGTCCCAAGAATTAAAATAGCACATCTGAAGATACAACAGTGCCTATCTAGTTTGGATCGATCATGTTATACTCTACTTCAGGGAAGAAAGATTTGTGGAGAGCAGCTATTGCCTGCTGTAGTGCAGCAGAATGGGGTAGACACAGAAGCCACAGCATGGGTCAAACTGAACTGGAAAGCAACAATATAAGGATATTATAGGAATCAGTGAGGGCTAAAAGCAAAGTAAGCTTTTGCTGGAAAGACATTTGCAGGAAACAGTATAGTACTGCTCATCAGAGAATACAGATACAAAATGAAGTGTTCACTGCTGTTGGATGCAGCTTCTTACTGAAGAATCAGTGTTCTTAATGCAGAGTTGAAGATATGAGAATCAGAATTTTTGTAAGCTTCCCACTCCATGGAATTTTTAACACTTCCATTAAATAATTGTTTTTGTAAAGTGTACTTTAGAATTTAAAGCTTAAGGACTATGCTCTTGGGTGCATTTTTGTCTTTCAGGATAGTTGTAATTACTGTAAAAAAGTGATTAACTTTTTGTCAGTGGGTCTCAAAGCACTACCTAAAGGAACTAAGAATCATTATCCCTGTTTTGTGTGTGAGGAAAGAGTCAGGAGATGATGAAGAGACTGGTAAAGGACGACTGGAAGAGTATAACAATGGCCAAAATAGGAACAGAGCCAAGGACCAGCCTCATACATTATCCAGGAGGCTATTCTTTCTCAGTCCTTGCATTCTAAGGAGGTTTTCTCCCAGAGATTAATATTCAAGTTATATCATTTAGTTCTGTTTTTCACTGACATAAAGAACTGCACAGCATGGCTTTTATATTTAATTACTCGTGAATGTATTCAAATACAGAGCAGTTGTCTCCCCTTGAAGGCTGGTGCTCTTTACCTGCATGTTTGTGTGCTGAATCAGACATTTGCCACACTACACTCCAAAACAAAATGATCCATTTGGGTCTTCCCTTTCCATGAAGATGACCATGACATAAACAATAGAACAGTTTGGCTATTTATACCAGTGACTATGACTGACTCAGGTTTGTCTGACAAAATGAATTTTTCTTTCCTTTCAGTATGCTATTCTTTTTAAAACACAATAGGTATTTCTAATCCAAATGCACCTCATCACAAACTAGGTACAGACTAAACCATCTGCTACCTCCAGAAGGTCGTTCAGATCACTGAGTATGAATTGCCTTTCAGAGATACCTTTCCCTCTCCCTTGAATGCAGAGGCAACTTGTGGTGACTAGTACCCAACCTTGTGTGTCCAGAAACTCCAGACAAGTTAGGAAAGGCCTTTTTCGCTGTTTAGTGAGAGAGAAGATAAACTCCTCTTTTTGTATGCATGGTTAAGCTTACCAATAAGGGAGTATGTCAACCTGTCTTCAGTAGAGGTTACTCTAGCAGGTAGTGTTGCTGAAGCCTGGGTGTGCACAGGAATGAATCATTCAAGATAACGCTGGTTTTATATAGTGTTCCACAGTATGTCCTGAGACTGGGGTGAGCTGACATGTTGTTTGAAAAGGTCACTTAAAACCTATAGGCAGTTGCCAATTATTAATATTTATTACATGTCTAAAGAAGTTTACGTGCAAATACTCCTGAAAGGTTGTGAGTCATGGCAGATAAAACTGATAAAGTTCCTGTTCTTATCTGATAGGAACTTCTTCCCTTTTCTCTTCTTCCTTAGAATTTATTCTTCATATCATTTTTTTCTAGTTTTGCTGAATGATTTAGAAGTGAGAGGAAATTATATTACTATTGTTATTTGGAGCTACACAATTATACTATTAAGGTTAATGATGCCAGCAATTAAAAGGCATCTAGTTATTTAGAAACTGTCAGTTAGGACAAATTGTTCTTTAATGTCTCTACACATGGATTACTTTGATGGGAATGTAGGAAATTGGTAGGTCAGTGCAATATTTCTTGTTGCTTTTTGCTGTCAGGAAGCTTTCCCTGCTGTCCTTGAAAAGTATCATAGGAAAGTATAAAACACATTATACCACTCCTTATCTTTCTTATGGGTATTAGTTACAAATATTCTCATTAACTCTCAGTCGAAGAATTATAGAGCAGCTACTTATGGTACAGAGTTATAAATTGTCTGGGACTGTTTATGCTCACAGGTTTCTGGCTCTGAAATTTGCCTCCTTTTCACAAAGCTGTTAGTTGTAAAACACATCTGGATCTCTAGGGAATGAGTGGCTGTCATGTACACCTCCCAAATAAAATTTTGCTTCCTGTAAGATACTGCATTGCTTTAAATTCTTTTTCCCCATGCAAAATAATTGCAAATACCAGGTGAGTTGCTCAGCTATGCTCATATAGAGCCACAACTCCGCATGCAACCAAGAGGAAGGAATATCTATCAAAATTTTGCAATCACCAGTTTTGATGAAGTCTGTGGTATTTAAAATCTAGGTGGGAACACCAGTGTTTTCTGCCATTCCAAGCTCTGTTTTGGCTGTTCACTAGACAACCCTCAGTGAGCATATGTAGTGATAACCTGCAGTGCGTTTCCCTAGAAGATTGTCAGGTTTATTCTGAGCAATTAGATGTGACAACATGAACATTTAGAGTATTTCTTGTATTCTCTATACTTAGTAAAGAGAACAGCTGGTTATACAGATAATATATTGGAATGAACGCATGTAGATGCACAAAGAAATACAATTATCTAGGGAATGCTTTGCATAAATTTATGATACTGCTGTCATGCCAGCTAACAATTAAAGGTTAAAAAAAAGGCTTCATTTGTTTCCAGTCTCAAAGCGAGAGACTACAATGAAAGATCAGTGTCGATCTAGGAAACGCTTCAGGTTAAATTGCCGTTTGGATGCTTGAAGTCAAGAACAGCGTAGGAGAAAGTACTTGAAACTGCACTGCCAGATGTTAACAATGGCAGCAATAGGGGGTGGATGCTGTCCTAGCCACTCTGTGCAACAAAACTGGAATTGTGTGTTGCACTTTATTTTCAGTACAGGTGAAATACAGTGTTCAAGTGGGAATGCAGGTAGTGATCTCTGAATTAAAGCAGTGCTAATGAACTGCTGGTGAGCTTCAGTGAGAGCCTGTGCAAACTACCTAGTCACAAAGACCCATCTTAATTTACCTACTGGTGTTAAATGGAATATTTGCTGGAACTGCTCCATTTCTGTGTTCCTTTGAAGATGTGAATATATCTTATTGATTTGTCCTGCAAAGCAGAGAAGCTGGAATGGAATGGAAACAAATGTAGAAAAATTTGGAGAAGTTAATTTTTTTGTTATACCCTGTTTAAGTTTCCCTGTAAACCTTTCCCTTTAAAGGAAAATGATAGCTCGCTGAGGATTCTTTTATGCAGAAGTAATTTGTTTAAGCAGAGAAAAATGTTCTTTAGAGTTTTTATGCTTGTTGCAAATATGGCTCTTGTTTGCAAGTGGCTTTATGAACTTGCTCAAATCTGAATATTACAAGACATGAAAAATCCTTCCACTTTTAATAAGAAACTTGAAAAATGGTTTCTTCCCCAAAGGCTAGAAAATGTGAACTATTGACTCATCTTTGTTTTCCTAAATAATTGCATAGTTCAGCATAATTATCCAATGAATACTGTTTATTTAGTCTTAATATTTAATTGCTCATGTGAAATAATTATCCAGGTTTTTGCAACAATTTTGAAATCTGTTTAGGAAAATAAATACAGTAATTAGAAATTTAAAGTCCTGTTGCTTGGTATAATAACTACATTAATTTTAAGCAATAAAGTGGAGCTAAGCCTTGTTCTTTAATTACTTTTTTTTTTTTTTCTTAATATGTATGTGCCCCATGCCTCTTTCCTGCCTGGGGCATCGCATTTGCAGAAGCTGGTCCTGAGACTGTCTACAGCCAGTTTTGCATGTACACCAAGGTGCGTAGTTCATAAAGAACCAGGTGACTGATTACACTGGTAGAATGAAAGGGTAAATGAGAAAACATTTAACTAACCACAGGAAACCTAATTATAATCAAAATGAAGTTATATTTTCTCCTAATTTCTGAAATATTTTTGGCGTGAGAATTATTTCTGCATCACTAGCTATAATTGTTTCTTAAGTATATATAAACCACCTCACAGTTGCAACTTTCAGTGTCAGATGGAAGAATCATCTTGGGTAAAGGCTCAGTTGCAAAACTACTAATTCTGGATGCTGTAGGGGTGCAGCCTCTCAGCTCAGTCTGTAACAGTACTTTTCTCAAGCACAGTTTTGAATTCAAATATATGCATGGAGTTTGGGTTTCCCAGTATAACGGGTTCAGATCTTTAGGAGATTGGGTGGAACTATGTTTTAGGTGCAGGAAAAATAGCTATATCGTATCATGATTATGACCCCTGCCAAATGAGTATCTGTCAAGATCCTAAATGAAATCTTACTCATTTAGCCAGAGTGATGCCTTTAATGAAGCAGAACTAAATTCCAACTAGGTAGTAAAGCAGAGGACTTTCTATCCATGCTCAAGTCCGTGCCAAAGAGCAGTAAATCAGGTGTCATTAACTTAGGGACAATTGTGTGCCATACATAGGTGCAGGAGGTTTCTTAGAGTTATCAGTGAATATTGGCCATGTGAGACCTTTCCGAAGTGGCTCCTGAATTATTGTCCTCAAGACTCTGATGGTAAACACTGCTCAGCAATGCTGACCAATCACATTATAAGACAGATTAGCAATGTCACTCTCACATTAGTGCTCAAAGTATCTTGGCTAGGCAGCTTGCTCAAGCCAATGTGGAAGGATCACCAGAAATAAAAGGGATTTATCTGGGATGTGTTATTCTGAGCATGTTAGTCCTCCTGCCCCTGCCAACAGCAGCATCTGTTTTTTCTCAGCCAAAGCAAAACCAAAGCATTTGCTTTTTTCAGTGAGTGAATACTGCATTGCCTGGAAAGATCATTTCCTGGTGGGAAGCTTGAGGACCCACAGGCGCCCTTGAGGACCCACAGCTTCAGCAGTGGCTGTGTGTGGAAGAAGGAATTGCTTATCTACCTTTCCAAAACGTGAGGAAGGTCTTACAGCAAGTATTACTGTTCTAAGTGCTCTCCTGACCACAGAGAGATCTTCAACATTACAGTCCAGGAGGTTACAGGGTGCTCACTAGCAAGAATCCTGAGGGCAGCTGAGCTGCAAGGACACAAGCTACCAGCGGTTCCCATTTGTGCAGGAGGCTGGACGCTAGCCAGGCTGATCAAGAAACATATGGGACTCTGGCAGCCTCGAGATGCTGCTTCAGCACATGCCTGCATCTGGGGACAACCCTTGGCTTTCCATGCAGAGGATAAAGCTCATCTCAGGAGGGCAGGGATCCCTGTTGATAGAGGGAATGCAAATTCACTTAACACTTCACCTGCACAAAACAATAAATCAAGCTTTGCATTTTTAGTCTGCTGCTTATTTTTCCTTAACTGCTTTTTATTCTGATGCTTTTCATTAATTCTGAATGTCACTGGCAATCACTTGTTGAAATCTATGAACAATGTGTAAGAGTAGACTGTTTTGGTCTGATAAAAGACACAAAAAATCACTTGCCATGTGCATCGTTTGTATCAGAAGTTATTGAAGAGACTGAATGCATTTCAGTATCTCTATTGAACTTGATGCCACTTTTATATTTCCTCATTCCATCTGTTAAGTTTCAAGGAAATCCAAATCCCTCCACTAAGGAGAGCATGTGAAGTAGTTGCCAGTAATAGGGCTTGAGCCAGAGGATGACAAGTGAGCTGAAGAAGCGCAGCAACAATGCTTGTAAGAATAGTGTGTCATGGAGATCATTTTAAGGCCATTATTGATTAGGGGAAGATTAATGTGTCTTTTAATGGTATTCTTTGGTGTATCATTGATCTTCATAGAGCCCTACCAAGCTGCCTTCAGATGCCTCACTGAGAGCACCATACTTCATAACGTGTGGCTGTACGGTGATAAATTACACTGCACCGAGCTACTACAGAGTGCTTCCCTCTCCCATCAGGCTTTTCACCAAAAGCCTGCTCGCTGCACTGGTCCAGCAGCAGGCTGCTGCTGAGCTTCACTTGCATAACAGCTTCTTTTTGTTTTCTTACATCTCTGGTAGCACTGATCAGGCTTCTGTGGTGACTGAGTGAAGCTTCTGAAACTTAGAAAGTAGTAGGAAAGCAGCTTGCCCTTTCTGTACAATCAGTTGCTTGGGAGTATGTTTTCTGTTTGTATTTGTTCTCACATAGGCAGGACTGCTGCAAAAGAAACGTTAAAATTACAGTTGTATCAATCACCTGGATTGATCAGGCCTGATCCCGTATATCATGCTGACTGCACTCATGGTGAGAAGGTAGCATGTCTGTTCCTGAAGGCAGTACCAAGCAAGAATAGCATCCAGTACTAGACACTACAGAAAATTTGTCAAACATATTATAAGCATCTATTTAATTTTTAGTATGTTTTAAATAAAATCTGATTAAAGAGTATTTTAAACTTTGTGAACCATAACTATTTCTGAACAGTGCTTTCCTTTTATCAGGGGAAGTTGTGTGCTTCACATGACATGAATAAATAAACACTGTGCAGAATGGCTTTATGAAGAATCCATATTGCAGAATTAAAATAGCATGATCATATGCACTTTTTCTTGTTAAGGCAGCTGGGTAACTCACATGCTACAATTTAATGCTTCTTTATATGCAGTAAAAATTCATGCCAGCAGTTCAATAACCAATATGTTTTGTATTGTTTCTTGCCATGACATAGAATGAGGCTGTTCCTGAAAATCTTTTAGCTGAGTGCTGTGCATATGGAAAATATTAACAATGCATGTATTCTGGAGGTACCTCTTTTTAAGAAATATGTCAGGGGTTTTTTCCTGTTTTTTGTAGTTTTCGTTCTAATACATCAACAAGCCACCATGAATTACACAGATGCATTTATCTGTATATATTTTGCATTAATGTAGCTTTGGGACATACTCTTCCACAAGAGAATGCATTTAGTATGAGTACTTAAATACAAGTTTTCCTACCTATGAAAGGTAATTAGGTGTGAAGCTCCCAGGAGCATGCTATTGAGTTACAGCTAATGACTGTGAAAGTATCAAGAAGACTTACAAAGTGTTTAACTGTTTTGGACAGTCTATAGTCATGCTCCAAGGTAACTTGCTATATTATCATTAATTATTTTGGGGTCTGAGTAAAATTATAGAAGCACTCAAAAAATTGTATTCCCTTCTCTTTTTTAATTTAAAAATGTAATCATAGATCTTAAGAAAAAAAGTAATCTTTAATTTTTTAAAAACATTACATTCACTTGGCTAACTGAACTATATATGTAAAAAATAGTTAATTATACATTTTTCTTGATGAGAAAAGCAGCAATTATGCCATGGTTCAGGTGTGATTTAAATGTTTTGGCTCATCTTCAGGTGGGGAGTATTCTCCATAATGACTTGGTGGCTCATGGCAAACCATGCCTTTAATGCAATAAGGCATAGTCATTTTTTATGGGATTGAAAACATTACTCATACTTAATATACATTAAGCACATGTAAAGGATCTCCATGCAGCCTGCACCAGAGTGGCTTGGATTCGAGTGGTACCTCCTCAGGGCTGATTCCTCACTGGCTGTGGTTACCCTACAGGATTTACCCTGACCGGGAATGGTTGAGGCTCAGATTCTGTGACAGCATCACAGTCCCTGCTTTATGATTTTAAAAAAGGTTTTTTCTGGCTGTCAGGCCGAGTGAGAATAGCCACAGAAGGGACCTGAGTTTGACTGATGGAGGCCTTTGGTATGTACCCCCCACCAGCCTTAAAAAAATACGTATGAGAGGTAGGGATGGCGGCATCCTTCTCTTTTCAGTTGTCGGTCCTGCTGCTTGCCAGCCTAGTCTGACACTGCTTCAGGAAGGAATTGTAGGGTGGAGAAGCATGGCTATCTTCACTACTCTCGGCCAGCTCAGCACAGGAAGGACTGGCATCTCTCCTCAGCACAGACCTTGGCTTAGGGGCAAGCTTCTGGCATGGTAATGGCAAGACAGACTTAATATATTGATATGGCCAGGGAAGTTTTGAAGGGAATTGCCGTGGTCAGTGACTGGTTTCTCTGATGTTCCTCCAGTTGTCTTGGACGGCAGTAAGTTCTCTTCAGGACACTTTCATGGCCTTGACCATTGATGGTAGTGTGGGGTGAATTCCCAGCCTGTTCTGCCATCTTCTTGTGTAGCTTTTTCAGAAGGAAGAGGTTTGCTACTGCCTGTCTCTCTTCACCATTTCAGTCAAAACACATGCAACTATATGTATTTCAGATTTTCCTTCACATTTCTGCATTCCAGTGAAGGTAAATTCATTCGCCTGAGAAGAGCTCAGAGGTCCCCTTGGTGTGTCCATGTTTGAAACAGTGCTGGG
This sequence comes from Psittacus erithacus, assembly GCA_009867235.2. Lineage (NCBI taxonomy): Eukaryota > Metazoa > Chordata > Aves > Psittaciformes > Psittacidae > Psittacus > Psittacus erithacus. Next base: position 10,153 of record WYDI02006985.1, read on the forward strand.
AAACAGGGTGTGTTCACTCCCCCAAATACTTCCTGAGTGTAAATAAGGACTGCTGCAGTCAGGACTCTCTCTTCTGAACTTAATCTCACATTTTTGTTCTATAAGGACTTTTTTCCCTAAAAAATGACTGAACAATTCAAACTGCAAATCTGCAGTCTGGTACGTAAGCTTTTTCTGGTGACATGCTTATTAATTTTAGTTGTACTGCATCTCTGCAGGTGGGCAAGTTTGACATATTTGAATTACCAATCTAATCTAAAGCCTTCTGACATAACCAGACTGAGTGTCTCCCAAGTATTTAAAAGCAAAAGTATTCTATTTCCTGTAACTCTCTAGGTGTGATGAGTTCTTGTAATTATGAATATTTCTGTGCTTCTATCTGTAATGACTTTGAGGAGCAGCTGTGTTAAATTCGGACTACTCTGAGCTCTGACAAAGTAAGTAAGTAGATAAATAATATGTTCAGTAGTCCAGGTTTGGCTCTTAGATCAGGTTTGTCCCCTGCACTCCTAAGCTTCCCTCTGTTACATGACAGTTTAATTATCCTAAGAGACAACTGTGATTACAGAGTGCAAGGAGACTTCTCAGGTATTCCGGCATAATCCCATGTGCATTAGAGGGAAATGCAAATATTAAACCTCAATTCAGAAAGCTAAATCATGCTACACACTACATGGCTTACCTGGGCAGGACACATGTCTAAGTGGTGGTTTCATCATATCCTTGAGCTTTTTCATCTTGTGTCTTCTCCAGACTGTCCAGTTTCACATGAGGGGAAAGGAGAGCTCCTTACCTATTGAAGACCCTCACTGACCTGGCCTAGAGGCATCACACACAGGGAGGTCTGGGAGTCTGTGTGGGCAGTAGAGAGTTGTCTGCCAGTCTCCAATGATACTTGGTGCCCTTGGCTTCTGCAGCTCCTTGAGAATCCCAGGATCTGCCAGTAAACCTGCTGAATAAAAACCACCCCCAAGGAGTGGTGTGGTGTCCTCCATCTAGCTTCAAAATTCCACAGCACAGCACTGCCTGTTTTCTTTCAACCCATACCTCAGTCTTACGTGAATTTGGCTTTTGCTGGCTGTTCTTCATGCAGCACCAGTGGCACTCTGGGAGATGGCAGAAGCCAGTCTTTCAGAGGCCCAGCAGGATGTTTTTATCTTCACTGTGGAAAAGCAGTTTTTCATTGCAGTGAAAGGCTTCAGCCCGAGAGGTGATGAAGAGTAATCCTTAGTCCAGCAGGGCCCCCTGTGCCTGCTCTCTGAGCAAGCCAGGTCAGAAACAAGATTGTATGTTCAGCAGTGGTTTGTGAATTTTATAGAAACATGATAATTTCTAAAGTTACAGTACTACTACGAAGGGTAGTAGATAGATGTTGGTTGATCACAGAGCCTGTCAGGAGTAGTATCATTGGCATCTTTTTGGTTGAGCAGCAAGGCAAGCAGGAAATCTTCCCTCACCTGCTGAATGTTGCAGTACTCCAACCAGGTCTTGAGACATATCTCACAGCTCTGCAGAGCTCTCAGAGCCATTGCTCAGTCTCCAATGTACTGTTTCTTTCAGTCACCGAAATGCAAGGTGGATGTTTTCCCTATTCGCCTCCTGGCAGGATTCTTAGCAGACTGCTCGGCCAGACTGAACGTGGGTGAACCCTGTGCCTGGGGGATAATTCTGCACAGTGAGAGGTGGTGTCTTTTGGGAACAACTCAGGCTGCATGTCTGTCTTGCAAGGCGTTTGTGATCTGAAAGGGTGCTGTGCTCTGCTCCTGCGGCAGCAGGAGATGTGATCACTTTGCTTCGCTCTGCAGTGACTCAGTTGATTAAAGATCTTTCCCGACCAAGTACTTCTGAATCAGCCTGTGCTTCTTTCACCAGCAACAGTCAGGTTTTCTTTCTGTCTTTTCATTTTAATTTATCAGTGTCTGCCCAAGACTCCAGCTAGAAAGAGAGCTGATGGGATCACACCAGAGCACTGCTAGGTTTTTACATGCAGCGGTGTCATCTGCCCTTGTCTGTGTAACTGCACAGCCTCTGAGCTTGTGTGACAGCAATAGATGGAGATTGAGGGTAGCCACCGACCTCTTCCCTGGTCAGAAGCATTATGTACAAGAAGAACAAAGTCTATAGAGGTGGTGACCATGCGGATTTCTTTGCATTGTCAGGCAATAATTTTCTCTCATATAAGTCTGTGATTATTGGATTTTATAGCTTAGCAATACAGCCAGGTTTTACCTGTCAGTTTATGGATTGGATGTCCACACAAAAAAGGCTTGAACTGGAAGAAACTTGTCAGTGTTGGAAGTGTGGAGGGAATGGGATGACTGGTTTGTTCTCCCCCAGTTTGCAGTGAAAAGATCTTGGGGCAAGAAGGGGAAATAGCTAATGCCAGCTCTGCTGTCTCAGCCAGCAGAGTAGCCTGTTAGCTAAGGTTGTAAGCTTTTCTTCTGGCATTATATAAAAACATATTGCTATGACTGATAATTATTAGCATCCAGTTGTGTGGCCTCTGCATACCTGAAATGAAAGAGAACAGAATAAAAGCAGATAAATCACTTATCTTTGTGGCTTTATCAGAAAAAAAAGTGCAAGCAGGTGTTCATGCTGACATATTCTGGTCTATGACCTTTAGTTTAAAGGATTTATTTTGCATTATTCCTTGCTTTACGGCTTTAAAGACATAGTAATGAGGTACTCTCTGTGCATCCTCCTACTCAGAGAAGCTATATTGAGAAGTACAGCTGCAGCCAGCGGGGTGTTAATCACCACTTACCGACAGGCAGGACTAACACAGGCAATTGGAGAGCGTGGTAATTTTCTATAGGACGTCTACTCTCACCATCCTGTCTTCCATTAATAGGGTAACATTTGAAATGCTCAAGCATTAGCTGTTTTACCATGGAGAATAGATTTATGTAAACAAACATTATTCTGGGGTGAAATTAGCCAAGGTATTAAATTGATAAATGTGACTGCAAAACAGCACCAGTGACAAGAACACAAGGGAACATATTGGTCTTCTGTGAGATACGGAGTGCCTTCCCACAGCTTGGGATGGTGGGCTCGGTGAGCTGTGGGCGGCTAGTGTTAATGTGAGATTTTCCTGCACTCCATCAAGCTGAAAAGGGATTTACTGTCTTCCTGCTTCTTGCTGCTGGCCTTGACAGAAGGGAGTTTCAGTGTGCCTAGTGTCATTTCAGACAACTATCATTAGAACGATGATTATTCAAGATAACCATTAAATCCTTGTACCAGGGTCCCGTCACAGTGTTGTCTTCTGCAAATTGTGTCGTCTTCTGCAAATTTTGTCATCTTCTGACTCTTCACAATTTGCTCCCTTATTCTGTTTTAAATGATATTTTTAAAAAAGCTTCCATTAGGGATAGCGTTACCAGCACAAAGGACTGTATTAATTTTGGATCTCGATTACCTTTTTCAGTATTACTCAAAATTTACATTGTCTTGAGTACTGGGGGACCATCATGATGGATCCAAGTGACTAATCACAGTAGGATAAGAGGTTATTACATCCCAAAGAATTATGAGTCTCATAAAACATTATTAAAAGTTAATGTGTTTGATTTTTCTCTTAAAATTATTCAAACAATTTTACTATCACTGGGTAGCTGACAATTTGCAAGAGAGTAATCAGAAAATACTCAAACTACAATATGAATGCATAGCTTTTGGATTGTTTCATTATGTGTTATTTTACATTCGTTATGACTTTTAAACTTAATTATCTCACAGGGTAGATGGTGAATTGCCAGACACCAAAATATTAAAATATAATGACTCATGATGGAATATATGCATTCAGATAGTTTCAGTGTTATTGCTTGCCTTTTAAAATATTTAGACCCAGAGCATGGATTGACACTAGCTTTCTTTTTGGCTTAATAGCTCTTTAAATAGGAAGAACACCCCTCCTCCCTCTTTAAAGAGAAACAAGAAAATGGCTGAGGAGTTTTGAACCTCTCATGGTGGTGCTCTGGCTTCTCTTGGCTTACCCTCAGCTTCAGGAGGGTTACATGTATCAAAAACACCTCCCAGATCCAATTCAGTGAACATCTGTTTCTCAGAAAAAGCCAACTAAAAGTCTTAAGGGAAACTTGACAAGTGATTTTTCTTTCCTGATGGTTTTATTACTTATGTGTGTACTGGGTGTTCTGTTTTTTGGGGGCTGCTCTTAATTTTTTTTATGATCAAGTCTTTTGATTTGTAAATTGGAAGATGGAGAAAAATAACCAACTGACCTGAAGCATTTAGCGAGCTTCCTTTCTACAGTTTTGTCTTTAAAGGGCAGGGAGAAGTAGGTTAGGGAAGTCACATTTTCTTCCGTGTTTCAAACTTGACGTGTGGATTTATCATCTGTGCTAGGTATGCACACAAAGAGGTGGGGTGATGCCTGCTTCTGACTTCATGCCTGTCTGCGGACGGTGCGAGGAAAATATGCTGGATATGACTATTCAGTATTTGCTCATCAACTGTCAGGATATTATGAAGTAAAAGCAGCTTTTTTGTCTGTATGTAGTCAATGGTTTGGTCTTGGAAAGAGGCATTGATGGACCAGGAGTGACCAAAGACGCAGGGAAGCTGCTTGCAGTTTTTCACTCTCCCACAGGCTCGTGTGACTCTGAGATTACTTAATCTCTCTCTAAAGGCAATAATAATAATATATTCTTACTTGAATGGGATGACACATCCATTCCTTGAGCTTGAAACACTGTTATGGCTGCATGCATACAAATATCCAGAGAGGTCTAGCATGGGGATCAATTTTAGCAGCATACAGTGCACCAGCAGAAGCTGCTGTTGAGTCTGGAGGTGTCGCATCTTCCCACAGAATATTTCCTCCATTTGCTCCTACTTTAATCCCTTTCTCTTTCATCAGAGCTACTGTCCATGCTGTGATTGAAGTAATTAATGTCAATCAATCAGTGGACAGAGAAGGTGGCATACATAGGACCTAAGGGGAATTTCAGTTGTGCAGACCTTCAGCAGCAACAGGTTGCCCTGAATGTTGATATTTGGGAATAGGTTGGTAAAAATAGATCCAGAGGACAGATAAGAGACTCCTTTTACAGCAGCTGACGGATATGACAGTTTAAAGAACTAGCTTTTTACTTTGTGTAACAGCAGTGCTGTATTTGGGATGCTTATGGAGAAGGTAGTGCTTTGACTTTCCTCTCAGCCTGCAGGTTCTTGGCTGCCTTGTACTTACAGTTTATAGTTTGATGTGGAACTAAATCTGAAAGAAAAAAGAGCTCTTTTAGAAAGAGGCATGAATCCTAGTGAATGAGGGTGTGATTTCCTCTGACAGAGTAGTATCTGAACCAGAAGAAAGCTGACCCACCTCCTCTAAACAAGAAGGCTCACTCTGGTGGTGGCCAGCATCACGAGACTATTGTGTTGGCCGTGTGAGGAGAAGATGCTGTTCCAGACTGTGTTTGGGTGTTTGCAGCATTTGAAGGCTGTGTGATCACTCCTGCATAAGCTTCACTGTGCTTCAAACCCCACTTTATACCAAGTTTATACTGTTGGTTATGGGTCAACCTCACTGTTAGTGAGAGAATTCATAACTTGTGGTAGCAGGCAGCTTGTCACAGGGGAGGGCTGCACTCCACTGAGATAAATTACGGTGCCAGCAGGCAGGGACTGATGCCAGTGATTAAACCCATCGTCTGCTATTCAAAAAAAAAAAAAAAAAAGGAAGATTTTTGCATGTGGAAACTTGACAAGTATTTAGAAAAAAATCAACTTTTCTTTTGGTTTCATTCAGTTCTGTATCCTCCTTTGAGGTATTTCTGAAGTAGTGCACGCTCTGCTGAGCAGTGGAGTGTTGTTCGGCAGGTGTCACCAGGTGGCACTGCTTTCAAAATGTCACTGTGCGCTAGGAAACAGGGAGATTGGCATCTCTTTCCTGCTGACATTTTAATGCACCTTTCTGATGAGGGCATGAATTGCTGTGTGAGAGGCCGAGAGTTTGCTTTTGGCTGGTGTCTTTGATTGAAGTTGCTTCCTGGAACAGGGCATTGGGGTTTGGCTGAGTGTCTTGAGAGAAGGGATCACCTGCCTGTTATTTATGACAATCTCTGCTCCAGGATGAGTGTCTAAATGTAAATTACTCAATTTGCCTTTAAAGTATATCCACTCTGATTTCTCCTTCACTGAGAAACCAGTCTGCAGGGTGCTGACATCTGCTAGCATTCAGAAAAGAAGCAACACATGTGCCTAGAAGTTAAAAATGAAAGAGACATATTGCATTTTCTAACATTGTTTTTCCCTTTGCTAGTGCCAGTGTGTTTGTTCCCAGTGCTTAGGTCTGGTTATGCTTAATACAGCTCCAGGTGACTTAAGTTACTACAGTTGCCATCATTTCACAGAGAAAATAGTGCCTCCACCATGCAGGTATCTTTTCTTCTCTTTAGTTTACAGGGGTTTAAAGTTGTTGTTGTGTCTTTCCTTACTGCTTAGCCACTTACTTTTCTCTAATCAGTCTCTTTCCATGCTCTGTTTGTATGCTTTAAATTATAAAGTTTTAAATTGCACCATTCTTAAGGGACCCCATCCTACAACTGTTGATTTTAAGGAAGGTGATTCTTCCCCTCTGCTCAGCACTGGTGAGTACCTGGAGCGGTGTGTACCTGGGCTCACAATATAAGACATGGGCATACCAGAACAAGTTCAGTTGAGGGTCACTAAGATAATTAAAGATCTGGAGCACTGGACGTACAAGGAGAAGCTGAGAGTCCTAAAACTGTTTGGCCTGGATCAGAGAAGACTCAGGAGGAATCTTACTGACATGTACAATACCCAAAGAGAGAGTACAAAGAAGATGGAGCCAGGCTCTTCCCAGTGGTGCCCTGTGTCAGGCCAAGAGGCAATGGGCACAACCTGAAACATGGGAGTTTCCCTCTGAACATCAGGAAACGCTTTTTCACTGTGAGGGCGACTGAGCACTGGCACAGGCTGCCAAGGGAGGTTGTGGATTCTCCATCTTTAGAGATATTCAACACCCAACCTGAGCAAACTGCTGCAGTTGACTTCTGCTTTCTTCAGGGCTCAAGAAGCATGGGTTAATACATCCCAGCTTCATAGATTTGCTCCTGTCAACACTTTGCTGCCATTCCCTCCAGCTTGTTAGCATTTTTTTATATCACAAAATGGTGCCATTAAGTCACCCATTAATACGCTTAAGTCAACAAAGTCTTACTATAAAATGGGATGCTTCTGAGTGTAAAGTGACAAATTGCCCTTTTTTCCCCAGAGTGTATATGTAAAAAGCACTGCCCATGTTATTCCATATTTGTGAGTCATGGAGTGTTTTCATCCCATAAAATATTTGTTTCAGAATTTATTTTCTTCATGTGTTTCCATACAGTTTTCTATTATTTTTTTTAATTATATTTGTATTGTTTTCATGCTGTTAATTGGCATCTTCCAACTTAGTGTCATTGTCACAATTAATTAGTGCTTTTGGTATCTTTTCTCTTAAAGCATTTAATCATTGTATATTATATTAGATAACATTGCATGCAATAACATTGATCAAAGTAGGCCTATTATAACTTCCTCCTTGCAGTATTTCCAGACTTGACATGAATTTCTGTTTTTTTCCCCATCATCTCATTACCAGTCTATGTGACCATGTCAACAGCTGAGAAATGTTACCTTTTTTTTTTATGGATTTATGAGACAATACTAGATTTTACAGCAGTTCATATACATTGATTGCACTCCTCTAATACCTGCACTGTGGTGATTGAAATCCCTGCAAGTTCATGCTGTGCAAGAAATCAGGCACCTTCTACTGGAATCTAGAAACATGTCTGAAGCTTAATTTCCATCCCCTATGTCTAAAACTCTTGGTGTTTGTGCTTACAATTTATGGGCAAAAATACTATCATGTATCAAGCTTTTGGCTCTGGCAACCCACCTCTGTACTTCTCAATGAAATCCCTCAGTGTTGTTGGTTCTTATCAGAAGCAAAAGAGGCTGAATAACCCCACATTCACGAAGCACATGCCAAGCAGTATCATAATGTCCCCTGCCAAGTGACAGTAATGAACAGGTCTTGGCAAAAGCACCAACACAGAAGAAGTTTGAAAATGAATTGGACCATCATTTATTTTGAATGATATGGCAATAAACCAATGACTTAATGGATCAGTGAACAGCCACACTTACGAAGCTGGAGAACTCAGCACAACAGTGAAACAGGATGAGAAGCACTCAGATTTTTAAATGCCAAAGAGATAACCATCTCAAGTCAGCATTTTGTAAAAGAAATTATGCAAGCAAATAATTTTTCCAGTAATGTAATGCACGTCATCTGGGGAAAATGTCTTCACCAGCTGGTCATTGAAGACTGACTGATTACCATGTTGCTCACCAACTACTGAAAAGAAGGAAGCACCTACTAAGCACAGGTGGTTAAGTACTCAGTGTACTGACTGTCAGGCATTTTTGTGCCTTTGATCTAACCTCACTGACATCAAAAACAGGGTGATGGTGATGGTGGCTGTGACAGGGAGTTGAAAGCCAAAGTAAACATAGCTGTGTGGCAGGGGGTTGGAATCCCTATAGAGCTCAACTGGAGCAGGCTTTCAGAGACAAACTCATTCCATGTCTCAAACAGCTGTCTTAGGAGGGGATAAATCATCTCTGGAGGTACCCACCTTTCTCTGTTGACTGCAGAGAGAACTGAAACACGTAAATGAGACTAGATATTTAACACTGGCTGACAGCAGGTGAAATAGGTCTTGCCCTAAAAGTCCTGTCAGAGGAGATAGGTGTCTGCAGAAGTCAAAAGGCAGTATATTAAACTGAAGATACTTTGAACGTGTTTACAGTAACCATTTTCATCCTAAAAGATAGTTTAGAAATAGGGGAGGCTAATGTTTAAGAGATAGCTCAGAGGAAAATCTGTGTTTGACCACCTGTAAGTTACATGTTTTCTCTCTTAGATAAAGTTCCCATTCCCAGTGCCAGATTCTCCAGAGGAAGGTTTTTATCCACATAACTAAATTAAAATAAAATGTCAAAAGGGTAAGAAAGACCAGGCACAGCTGTTCTCAAACCGTGGAAATCTGTACTACACCATAGTGCATTGGCAGAATGCACTCCCACAGCTTCCAGACCAAGGGTATTTAAGCCAAAATCCTTTTACAGAGCTCAGTTACTTCAGTGCTTCACAGCAAAATGCATGGATAACAATTCTGAGATCATGACTGGGAAAGGTAAGGGGATATTTGGCCAACAGAACCTATAGATCAGGGCAATAGTTGTTTAGAAGAGATCTCACAAGAATTAGTGTTCCAATTTAGTGAAGGTTTAAGAAAAAAGAGACATTCAAGTTTGGTAGTGTCCAGTAGACTTCGAAGACCAGAGGAAATACAAAGCAAAGATTTTATGGAAATACTGGCTCCAAAGAATCTCCAAAGCTGTGACTGTCTGAGAAAAATTATCTCCAATCAAGAAAGAAGAAATCAAACATCATACATAATCTTGTTCATAATCTTTAATGTTGTATCCCACAGAGTCATATGATCATATTTTGGACATATTTCCATATTTTAAAGGCAAAACCATCTATTTTATCTGAAAGATGAAACTGAAGGTGTATATATCTTCTTTGAAGCACACTGGTTTGCCCTCTCCTGGTTTACCTTTGCATGGTGGTACTGCATGATGAGTCAGGGACACAGAATGTCACTGGGTTTACCCAGCCTTTCACCTCTGCATTTCACCTTGGACTCTTGCAGGCATTTGGATAGAAGCAGGGCTCCTGCAGCTTTTGCTTCTCTGTCCTGTCCATGTCTCAGGGAGACTTGAGGTCTGAAGCCATCAAATTTCAGACACAAACAAATGCAAAGTTATCTCCACAACTGCAGCAATATTTCAGTAATTATTTCTGTACCCATATTTACATCACTTCTCTGTGCTTTGACTGAGTCAATCCCTGCTGGAGAAAATGAAACTGTGATTACTTTCATTCAGAGCATGTGCAGTCCACCTATCATCGAGCTAATTTACTGTGCTCACAACTGTCTCTCTGCATAATGAATTAGATAATAAGTTTCTAAATGTCCACAAGTAATTGAAGTCCTCGTTCAGCATGGTGGTTAAAGCCTGTCTTTATTCTGCAAGGTGCACAGGCCTGTCTTTAATGTTGTACAGGGTAGTTATGGAGACAAGATAGCCAACTGGTCCCTCATACCGTCGCATCAAACTGTTATTTTTGTCATCAAGTAGCTTTGCTTGTGAAGTTGTGATTATTAGTGGATATAAAGTGGTAGGCTGATTTTAAAATCAAGGTCTTGATGTGGCCTTGTAGAAGTACTTTGCGAAGTACTTCTTTGTAAAAGATGTTACTGTTACCTGCTGGTTAAATGACAATATATTGCACTCACACATCCTCTAGATTAATAAACAAAAAGGAAAATATTTGTATTATTTGTGGATGTATCAAATACTCCTTTTCTATTGGGTGTTTTTTCCCTATAAAATATTTGGAGACAGCTCTGGCATTCAGGAATATATTTCTTGATGAGAAATAAGTGGACAAAAATAAGCCATGCCTTGTGAACATCATTCTTTTAATTGTCCATTACCTGTGTCCTAGTTATTCCTAGTGTCTGCTACTAAGTAATGACTCCAAAATCACATTGTTGTCTTTTAATTGTCCATTACCTGTGTCCTACTTATTCCTAGTGTCTGCTACTAAATAATGACTCCAAAACCACATTGTTGTCTTATTAATGTCAGGCATTGCCTTATTAAGATTTGAACTGCCTGAGAGAATGAAAAATAAGAGACAGATGTTTCCAAATGAAAGAGAGAGAATGGATCGCTGAGTAGTAATGGTATTTTCACACCGATAACCATTCCATCATCCTTGGCCATGCACTCTTGCAATCAGTGTACACAGCAAGACTGTAAGGTAAACTACTACATCTTCAAGATGCTGGTATTCTAAGATCTTGTTGCTCAAGCTCAGGATTCCAGCTGGAATTGAAAAGGGGTGGCCTGATTTGCAAGGATGTTGGTATGTAATGAAGTAGTCTGAGACCCCATGCCATGAGGAGCGAGTAGCAAGGCTGGGAGTCTCATACTCAAAACCTTGCCTGATTCCACCATCACGGGAAGCCTTCGCTGTGATTAGTTAAGCTTCTTAGGAAGAACAGTTTTGTTTCCGTGGATGTGCAGTACAACTGGCTGCTTTTTGGGGATTTGAGAGGCCCCACAAGTCCCTCTCATGAAGCTTAAGTGGGGAATACTTTGCTTCAGGTAAGGTAGGACAAACGCAGAAGAAGCACTCAGGGCAGCATGCTTAGCACCCGCAGGTGTGGGTGCCACACCAAATAGTAGTCACAGCTGCTTTTGTCAAGAGCTGGCAGTAAAGTGAGAGACATTTCTTCATTTTCTTCCACTACCTGAGGTATTCAAGCTTGCTTCTCTCATTGCCCATGAGACCATTGAAGCTCTGTGCCTCATGCCTCTTTAAGGAAGGAATTTGTTCCCAGTCTTTGGTAGTTTCCTTTTGACCCAAAAGAAATGAAGGATCAGTGGGAAAATATATGCACATATGCCTATAATAGGAGTTGCAGGAAATACTAAACAAAAAAAAGAAATTAAGTACAATATATTGCAAGGATGATTGTGATAGTAAAAGTGATGAGATGTGATGTTCTGTACCCTGAGCAGTCTGTGTGACATGCTGTAAATAAAACACTGAACTATGGGCTTTCAGATTGCAATAAAAAGAAATACTGAACAGGCATCTCACTTGCTGAGCGCTGCCTGTTCTCTGTGCTGAACAAAGCAGGGGTCCTGTGGAAAAATAGTCATTTTTATTGCAAATAAATAGGGTATCATAATGGAGAAATAAAGCTGCACAAATAATGTTATTTCTGGCATTTTCTAGCTCTGAAGGCAATATATCACCTTGTAATGGAGGCTTTTGTACCTTTATTTTCTGATGGAATTGACACCATATTGTTATTAAATATGTTGTACTACTTTAAATTTTATGTGTGATATTCAACATTTAAGGAATTTAGTATTTCAGTTGTGTCATTTACTTTCTCCTCATTCATATAGTTTTAGTACACTGGAGCGAAGAAATGTATATTACGTGGGAAGAATTGCAGAGGTGGGGTAAGTAAGGACAGACACAGAAGAAGCACTCAGGGCAGCAAGACTGAGCAGATCATCCTGATGTGGTTGCATATTCGTAAATCCAAAGTAACTCCTTTGGATTTAACTGCACAATTGTAACAGGCTGGGTACTGAGGTTGTTGCTGGATAACGCAGTCCAGATGGCTTTAGATCTAGTACACTCAAAAGTGGGGTGAAGAAATGATGCAAATTACTACTGTGGCATAAACTCACTGTGCCAGTTCAAGCTGTTCAGGAGGAGTAGATCTATTGATTTTGTGCCAGAACACTTTGTACCAGAATAGGTGGGTTTGCTGTACATTACCCTGTGCCCATCGAGTCATCTGTACTTTCACTTCTGGCACTCGTGAACACGTAAAACCAGCATAGGCTGATATGTATGATAGCTAGTTCATGTTGCCCATGTTTGCAGTGGGCCATGTTTGCATTGCCAGGCACATGCAGACCTGATACTGGATGATGGTGGAGTTGTCAGGAGGGTCTGAGCCATTTTTCAGCCTACCTGAAGATCTCCTCAGCTTTCCTTTCCGCGCTGTGGCCTCAATGGGATACTCTTCTCCTGCATATTGAACCTCAGCGGTGGTCGATTCCCACATTCAGCCTGTTTCCATGGTTCATTTCTCTCTCAGAGCTGACATGCTGTTTGATAGTGCCTCCTACCAACCCCTGGTAATAATATATTTTATGATAGTCTTTTTGTAAATGAATGGAAAGCATTCATTTTTAAAGGTGGTAGAGAAAGAACTGCCGTTTGTAACACCCACATTGAGAGATCCATTTTTAAGAAAACAGAAAACAGATTTCTTACTGAAGGTGAGAGAACATTTTCTATGGCAGGCATTGACATCCAAATTCTTCCTTACGCTTATGACTAAAACTGCACAGATACTTGTTTTTTTTTTTTCCTTTTTGTTTTTGCTTTGAATTAACTCACCAGCATGTGAAATACTTCTCTCATCGATGTTAAGATAAAGAAGTACGACTATGTGGGTGGCTTGAAGTAGCACAAGGTACGTAAGCTGAATCAGACCAAAGGTACATCTAGGCTAATACCTTGTCTCTGACAGTGGAGATGTCCAAGGAAGGCAAGAACAAGGCAAGCTTGTAATGATGATACCCCTGAATATACTCTACTGGTCAAAAAATTAAAGGCCTGATTGTTTCTTGCTTAGTGGAGTTGTCTCTGTATTTAATAGCTCCCAATGGGTTTATCTTCCATGAAATAATTGAGTAGCTTCTTGGATTCCTTCTTAAAACTACATTTCTCATTCACCTGTTTTTACAGAACCTGATTCTTCTAAAGCCTTTTTAGAAAGCTAAAGCCAAGTTCAGATGAGTTTTAACAGAACAGAGTCCAACTGCAATACTATAACTGCTATAGGATGTTGAGCATAGAAAGTTACACTGAGGTTTTCAAAATAATTTCTGGCCCTCGGATTTGTTAAGAAAACCTGAACTGCCATTACTGTACCGTATGCACAGGGATTTAAATTGATCCTTCAGAGAATCTGATGCAAAAATAGGGTAGATCCAGTTTCAATGAGCTTAAATTCAGACAGACAAAAATCCCTATTCCAGTTACTTGTAGAGGAAGAGGCACAAGTAAGGACAGTGCTACAAAAATGACCTGTGGGAAGCAGCCGTGTACCTAAACCAACACATCTCAAGCCCCTGCTCTGACCCCAGGAAGTGACAGGCATAGCTCCATGGCTGACGAGGGGTTTGAGTGATGCCATCCCCTTCCCACTCAGTTTTCCTCTGCAGCCAGCTCAATGTGCAGAGTAACTTGGTGCAGGAGCAAATGGGCTTAACCCTGCGTGAAAAAAAGTCAGGTTTCTTCTGTTTCAGCCCAAATGCCCATTGCACAGGGAAAGGCTCTGTTTCTTCTGCAGCATGTCCAGGCATAAAGTTATGTTACTGCTCTGTGAGGACACAAACAATGAAGGGGGAAAAGAAGAGAATAGAGGAGAGTTAAAAAACCAAGATGCCAAAGAATGAGAGGGAAGCTGGGAGGAGGAGAAAAATAAAAATGCACACATGAGTGAGAAACACTGCAGGTTTTGTAGCTCTGATGAATCACAGCATTGTCTTCCCAGTTTGAGCATTGACATTGTGCTCAGGGTTCATCAGTTTAAGAATTTTATCCACAGATCTTTTGGTCCAAGGCACTTCATATGAATTTTCCTTTGAAATAGGGTTGGGGGTTTTTTAATTCAAGGTTCAGTCTCTGGGTTATTTGTATCTGTAGGCCTTTGGCTCGTTCTGTGTATTCAGTTTGCCAGCCTTTTTGCAATGAATGCAGAGAATTGCATAGAAGAGTGAAAAACTTTCACTGTATATCGTTCTCATTGCCTGGTTTGTTACTGTTTGTACAGCATTTGTCATAACAATTTCCTACGGTTCTGTCGAGAATACTGGGACAAAAAGAAAAAGCAGTTCAGTTAAGGCAAAGTTATGATTGTCTTTGTGGAGTTAAGGAGAAGGGGAGTCTCTACCATCCCTTCCTACCAGCCCCTCTGCTTCCAACAAGGTAGTCTGGTGTCAGCCAGGGAAGACTTTGGTCAGGGAAGGAGTGCTTGCCTAGGGGAGGTAGATTTCTGGCCTCTGAGCAAAAAGTCTCATTGGGGACTTTGGGTAGACTGCAGCTTGGTGGCCGCTGCCCCCAGTCCTCACCTGTGGGCCCTGCTGCTGGATGCTGATATGATAGATGAGGAGGGTTGCATATGCCTACTTACCACTCACTACAGCGGCCCAGCTTTACTTCCAGGCTTTTCCCATTAATGCTTAGGGAATACTGATGTGGACCTCAGTTACCCTGCTACACCTCTGCAGATCCCTGCTGCTTTTCCAAGTGTGGTTTTTCAGTGCTAAATCCCTGCTTGTGCTGATCATTATTCTTAGCAGTAAGAGTGGTTTTACTGGAAACAACAAGGAAAAATGTCTGAACATCTGAAGTGAGTTATTTTTAGGGCTGTGGCTTGCATGGGTGTGCTTAATGCCAGTGTATTTATTAAGGCCATGGAGCAAATTAAAGTGTCACAAGTAAAGGTCTGTGTGCATACAGAATTCCGTGTCATGCCAGCAGGGCTGTAGTTTAGCCTGAACATACAGCAGCTGCTATCTCAAGATG
Source organism: Psittacus erithacus (assembly GCA_009867235.2). Taxonomy (NCBI): domain Eukaryota; kingdom Metazoa; phylum Chordata; class Aves; order Psittaciformes; family Psittacidae; genus Psittacus; species Psittacus erithacus. The sequence goes on from WYDI02006985.1 coordinate 25,460, forward strand.
TATAGCAGAGATACAGGTGCGGAGCAGCACTTGGTGAGACTACTGGAATGTATAGTTTTGTCATATATGAGAAATTGTGCAATTATAAACAAAAAATTTATTTTAGGAAAAGCCTAGTGAAAAGGAACATCTTCAAAGGGAAAAAAGCAAAACTGGATTAGTTTGCATCCTTTCCATTTTTCAGCTATTTTTACTAGGCAGGTAGCACATCCTCAGTTGCTCAGGAAACTATGATTTCTCTTTTTTAAATTCTTAGGTATTAATTTATGTAAAATAATATAATATTCATTATGTGTATCAAAAATAAGATTGACCCAGACTAAGTAATCTCCTTCATTAGGTAAAACATGGGAACACTGAAATGATTACAACTGTAGAAAAAAAATTTTTATATTATTTTAACCTGAGTTTTGCTTTCCTGTTTGCATCGCTGCTGTGTTGTATTGACAGTAATATTATATGTGAAACAGAATGCGATGTATAAAGTCTATAAATGAATCTTAATGAATGTTTCATATTTAAATCTTCGTGTTACTTAGGATTCACATCAGCAGCTTTGCTCCTTTTTAATGCAGAAATATCTTTCATAACCCTGTTATCAACCCATTTCCTTTAGAGCAAGATAAGTTTGTGACCCAAAGAGTGCTCTGGCTCTTCAAAAGGAAGGGAAGAAATCCTCAACTTGCAAAGACAAAGATCCGTATCATTAGGTATTCCTAGACCTTAAGCTCAATTTCAGATGGGTTTTGTTTCTGCTGCCTGAATTCATGTTCAGTGTCTGCACAGACGTTCATTAATTTCCGTGAGAGATACATTTGAACATAATGGCCTACACATTATTCTACTGCCCTTTAGTTCAGAAAGATGCTAGATCATATTGAGTCTCAATGTCAGATATCTCTGTGGGGAAAGACTAGGAAGCCTGACCTATTTGCATGTGTGAGGAGGTACAGCAACAGTCTGTTACAGTAATGTAAGAGGAGAAGGTTGTTTTCCAATAATAAAATTGCAAAGATGATAACTCACAGTTCAAAGAAAAGAAATTCTTCCTTGTTTTTACAGACAAAAAGGAAGAAGAGTGGGAACATCAGCTCAGAGACTGCGGCTGGATTTTAATAAGGGCTGGATGACTTCATGGCCCCTAACAATATTTATATCTAAATGAGTTGAAATAATAAGGCTAATCAAATGTCATGCTTTGAGTAGTCAGTTCTTGGCCTGAAAGGACTGGAAAGTGTTTTTCCTCCACTGTACAGATGTGCTTCATTGATTAGGATTTATCCATTACAGAGGAAGGCTGCAGAGCCAAAAGACCTGCTGAACCCAGTAATTCAGATGGAGTCCTGTCAGCACCTTGGGTATTTTATTTTACCTGAATGCACAAGTGTTGCAGCAGCCTGAACTCTGTCATCGACGTTGGTTAAACATGACCATATCATATAGCAGTATTGCTGAGCAGTCATGAAAACTTTGTTTAAAGTTAGCACTGCAGATTGAGAAGATTTACTTGAATGAGTTAGCAGATTGGTGGGTTTGTACTGTATCAGCAAGGCTGAATTCACATAATTGTTTGCTGGTTTTCCTGAAAGGTAAAGAGCCCTTCATGAAAGTTGGAGATTAGAAGCCTAGGCTTCTCAATTTCATCTTATTACCTTCTGTCTCAGAGCATAGCATCCACAGCCAATAGTGGTACAATGCAGTGCACAGCCTGGCATGTGTGTCAGAGCCTTGATTTGTTAAGATCTGAGATCAGAAGAAGAAGGTGATCCAATTTCTATTAGGTATTCGAAGGTCAAAGGTATGGTAAACAATAGAAACCTCGGAGAGCAACAAGTGAGTTAAGAAGATGAGGACTTGTAACACTGTCTCCATAAAACATTCAGAATGTTAAAGCAAATAACAAGGTATCCCAAACAAGTTTTGTTTTTCATAACTGCTGGGAATTGAGAGTGTAGGTAATTTTAATACCATTTGTACCTTAACTGTGGTGCCTACGGGATGTATTCACACAGAGCTGAAATCATTAATAGTCACTTTAGGCTTACGCAAATACAATATAACATAGAGCCAGACCTCATCTTGGGGGGAGTGTGAGCTGACTCTGTGAGTGTGTGTGTGTAAAAGGTCCCATTTTGGCTGGTTATTGCAAGAAGTAAACTTGGAAAAGCTTTATCAAAGTTCTTTACATGCCAAGTATATAGTGGAAATTGTACATAAAAACTGATTCCCTTTCAAATTACAGGTTCTGTTGTATAAAATCCTGTCATAAACTCAGTTCTAGTTAGTAAAAACTTTTTTTCTAAGATCTGTAGACAAAAGCTTGATATAAATTTTTGGAACGCAAGTTAAGCTTGTGCCGAGATTTAGGGAAGATAAGAGGGCCCCCTTGTGGAAATTTTATTTATATACATTTATGTAGTGTCAGCTGATGTGGGAAGAAATGTTAGGTCAATGAAGAGGAAGATGGAGATTTTGCTTATAGCTTTGAGTTGTATTATTCATAGCAAACATCTCTGAGTTTGATTAGGTGCTATCAAGTATTTCAGTAGAAACACAAAGGGCAGTGTGAAATGGGGAGTCAGTGGTCTCTCTTATAAGTATTCAATTGAAATACCCTGTCACCTGCTTGCTTAATGTCTTAAGGAAAAACTGTATGTACAGTATATCACAAGAAGAGGAATGTTAGGAGAAACAAAGTTAAGTGGTTTTGTCTTACAGCTGAGCAATTTCCTTAGGTTTTGTGAGTTGTTTCAATGAATGAAGAGGAAAGACTACTCTTAGAATGGTTTCGTCAGTAGAATCACCGGAAATTCTTTAATATGCATATTAATGCATAATTTAGTATGCATACTGTCATGTTGTTTACATTATGGGAGGCAAGTATCAAAAAATTATGACCAAACCTAGATGTTTTAGAAACTTGTCATACAGGACAAGAAAATGGTTGTGATGCCTGGATTTTGTGATGATCGCTTATAATTTATGGTCATTATGCTTGATGTCAAAATTAATAAAGACTTGAGGCAAAGCTTAAAGAGAATAAATTGATGTACTTTCAAAGGGATTTCAATTACTGGGCCTCTTTATCGCTAATTACTCTATTAATTGAGCAGAATTTCTGTACTGATTCACAATGCATTACAGTGAAACATGCCATAGAACTTTCATTTGAGCATCCCAGATTTGGAAGAGAGCGTCTGCAACTGAGATAGCTCAGTTAGGGAGAGAGCCTTGGTACATGCCACGTGCAGCACAGACTGGTTTCCAATGAAGCCAGCTACAGAGGTACACTGGTGATGTCTGTGCTGCTTGCCTTACTGAGCCAGAGAATAAAAGGGGATAGCAACACCTCCTTCAAAATTGAGGAAAAGGATGAAAGTAAACGTTTTAACATTTTTTCTCTTTCAAACCTAACAAAATCTGACTGAAGGAATATAAATGTCTGAACATTTCAGGGTCTGCCTACATGTTATTTGTCTTTTCAGGCCTCTCTGAAACTGAATTTTACCAATCGGGTGTGTCCTTGCAGGCAGCCAGGACTTGCGATAACAGATCTCTCATAATTCTGCATGAAAGTATGCAGGGTTGGTGAGGCTGTTTTTCTTTATAACCGTTATGAAAGGCCTTACGCTGTTTAAGTTACTGAATAGGCAGGAGTTCTTTGACTGCATCTCTTTGCATCAGAGCTGGAGGAGTGTTTAGTTACCCAAGCAGTCACCTGCTACATGGAGACTCCTCCTGATACAGGGTCTTGCTCTAACCATGTTGGCAGCTGCTCAGAGCCTGCAGCCTGGGAGTGAGAGGAAGGTTTTGTGGCTTGTCCTTTGTGGATCATGGCTGTTTTATGAATCCTGTTGTGCTAAACTGTTATCTGTAATTATAAGCTTCAGATTTCATCAGGAGGGTCCCTTCCCAACTTGGTTTCTGTAAACCTTTTAGGCTAAGCTGGCAAAACAAGCTTCAACTGCAGGTCCCTGGTGCTGCAGTGTCTCTAGGGTTGCTCTTCTCTTGTCCCTTGCCTGTCATCACCTTTCTTTTCTTTCCTCTGGCCAGCCCTTGTTTTCTGCTGCCGCTTGATACTGTGGGTCATCCCCTTAGCTTGTCTCCCTTGTACTCATAATATCTCTCTGAGAAAGGTGAGTTCAGTGCTTCCTCCCCAAGCTGGTGCTACAGGCGGCTCTTGGAAGAGACAGGTAGTAGCAGTGCAAATACATCCTTATTTCATTTTCCCTTCTGTGCAGTGGCATAGCTGGGACAGAAGAAGCAACATTTTGAGTAAAGATGTTGCGTGTGCCCCACATTTTCGTGGCTCTTTTGAGATGCAGCAGTGATTTGTGCACAATAGAGATGAAATAGAAGGGAGGTGATGCAAGCAATGGATTCCTCCTTTGCCAGTCCTGGCCACAAAGGATTTATCATTCTCCCTCGCACAAAGTTCTTCCATACAGTATATTTAAAGAATCTCATAAGACACTGTGTGGCTGTTGCTTTTGAACAGGATTTCCTCCTGTGTGTGCTCGTACACCATTTTTTACAAGATGCAAGGGTTTTGTTATTCATGTGCCTGACAGAACAACCAATTCTTGTTATTTGATTTATTATTGCATTTTATATTTATATTTCTTTCAGCAAGGCACTTACTACTTCACTCCTTTCAGCAATTTAAAGAACACTTAGAACAACTGAGCTTGACATAATTTAGGCAAAGAACAAAAGTCTCTGGAGGGAACTTTGTTAGATTTGTGTCTCATCAAGAAATGATTTACAGTTTGTATCAAGGCTGTTTGATGGAAAGTGGCAGATTTGTTTTTCCATCAAATCATTTGACCTGTGCATTTCGATTCCAGACCACTTTGCTCTCAAATGAATTGTCATTTCCGCATCTTAAACATTCTCTCTCTTACACACAGCCAAAGCTGGGGCCCCCATTCTCAGCCTTTGGGCTGAGACATGTAAATACGCAGCATCTCTCTCTGATAGGAGAAGGGAAATTCACCTTCAATAAAGTATTTCATAGAGCAGACTCCACAAAGTTATTATACAAGGCAGAAAACATAAGGCCAGGATTAAGGATTTGCTGGTGGGCAAGAACACGGTAACAAAATAGGATGTGCTGAAAGAGGAACTTTCCGGTTGGAAGGAAAGTTATTAATAAATTTCCACAGGGCTGGTCTTAGCTGTGATCCTATTTCATGTTTTCATTAATGACGCTGGCGCAGAAAAGCAGAAGTATGTTAATGGAATTTGCTTAATGACCTTGAGGACTTCAGTAAAAGAGGTGGAATGAAGTTTGGTGGTGCAAAGTGCAGCATCACACAGTGAGTATGAGTTTCCAGAGTTATGTATCTTATAAAAGAAACAAATGCAACATGAGGTTATATCAGAGAATAAATTGCCAATGGAGATAAGAAGTATTTATTGTACAAGGCACCTGTGAGGCCTCATGTGAAATTTGCCCAAGTCTAGCCATGTACAGTGAAATGTGATGCTGTGAAATTTCAAATGCCAGGAAAGGACTGCTTGGGTGGTCAAAACCAGAATCAATCTCAGGATCTCGCAGCACATCTTACTATTGCAAGCCTCCTATTAAAAGCCAGCCATGGAAAGCCAAGAAGTTGGGAAACTTAGGGTACGTCTCAGAGTGAAGTAATCTAAGTGTGACCCAAGGGTTTTGTGGGACTGCAGTGTGGTCACTTCTGACTCTTCCTGTCAGAAGAGACAACATCAACTAGTTCAGCTTTGTAAAATGAAACCTGAGAGGTGACTGCTCTCCGATCTCCAACTTAAATGCCATTTCTCCTTCTCTGATACTACGTTTATAAATCCTTTTGATGTATTTGCAGTGTTAATTCAAGAACAACTGGATGTAAGTAGTTCGAGACCAGGTTTAGTCTGAGAATGAGACTCATGTTCCTAACTGTGAGAAGCAACATTCACAAGCTCTTTACAATGGAAGCAGCAACATGAAAAGAATATTTCACAAGGGGCAAGGATGTTTTGTGAGGGGGATAATAGAGTGCCATTAACTGTGATGGCAGCGAAGGGCACTGTGATGGCTCAGAGCCTCCTTTTGCTAACTAAATCGGCAGACCATGTTTTCTGGCTATCTGAGCATCCTTAGCTCTTACTACTGTGTATTTTGTTCACTGGCAATGAGGCTGAGCTTGCCTACATGTTTAAATACAGTGCTAGATGCCTAACTTTATGCTCTGTGTTCAAAAAATTAATGCTTAAATCCTAAAGGTAATGCACAGGAAAAATACGTCTTAGCTCAGAAAGCTCACACATATTCATATGCTGTTCATGTGTGTTTTCTAAAATACTGGGATTTAAACCATGGGTAGCTATATCATTTCATTAGCCTAGGAGCTGTTCAAGATCCAGACTTGATACCTGTGAACAGAATTAATTTCTTTAGGGACATGTAGTTGCTGAACTCTCATCTCCAATTTTTAGAGACTCTATGTTGAAAAAAGTGTCACTGGAATAAATATTCATGAAGTTGCTCAATAATTCAGGGTATGCTGATCCAGCGTGTTGTAGCCCTAGTTAGAATTATATGCAAAAACCCCCAATCTCTTAAAAGAGAAAGCACATTCCCTGTACTCTGGCTAGGGTAGCCAGGAGAGAACAAGGGAGGGCAGGTATGATCTAGCTGGTGAGTTGGTTCTCTTTTGATGTGTTTTCTGACAGGACTGTACATTTGGTTACAGAAGAATGTGCACTGTCTTGCAGAACCGCAGAACCCCTGAGGTGGGAAGGGACCTCAGGAGGTCTCTAGTCCAACTCGCTGCTCAGAGCAGGGTGACTACTAAGCGCAGATGGATTTGCTCAGGGCTCTGTCCAATTGGATCTTCAAAACCTTCAAGGATGGAGGGCGTACAGGTTCTTTGGGGAAAGCTTTCCAATGCTTAATTGTTCTCACAGTGATAATAGTTTTCCTCCTGTCTTCCCCTTCTTCAGTTTCTGGCTGACACATCTCAATTATGCCACCGTACACATCACTGAAAAGCCTGGCTGCATCTTCTCACTGACCTCCTCTTAGGTACTGGAAGGCTGCTGTTTGGTTCCCATCTAGCATCTTTGAAATACTTCATTGACATTCGTATCCTCACGAATTTATATTCTCCTATGTCAAGAAAAAAAAGTCTCAGCACTCCCAGTTTCGTTTTCGAGCAATAGGTCCTGAGATAATTTTCACTGATTGAAGGGTGTGTGGCAATGTGATGTGTAGGAAGCATTATTATTATTTTAATGGTTATTCATTACTTTTAAAAGTAATGAATACAAAATCACACAAGTAATAAGTACAAAATCACAGGTTCTAACTCCAAAAGCATACAGCATTTTAAAAGAAAGTTACCAGTTTGCATGGTCCCAGGCCAGTTGTCTTCATTCCTAAAGTATCTAAGAAAAAAGACTCTACAAATGTGTTTTTTACCATAGTTTGCAGTGCAGATGTAGTGCTGGATTTTCAAACTCATCTTTTTTCCATATAGGATAAATCTAAACCAGTGCAATGTTCAACTAGCTTACCCAGTAGCTCACTGTTCCTCTTCTCTTATCCTCACATAGCTCTACACCATTATTGAATTTGCCCTGGCCTCACTTCAAGGACTCTTTAGGTGGAGAAATTCCAGATGTTGTACATGCAGCATTTGTGTTGCCACAGCTTCGCTCTCTTTCTTCTACCCCTCTGCATTAGCCTAGATTGCTGCTGTTAGATGTCGTGTGATGTCAGAGAGTGAGTGATCTCTAAAGACACTGTTTGTCATCTGTCATTCTTCAATCAGGTGTGGGACACTAACCTTCTGATCAACAGCCATGCAAAAAAAAAGAAGAATAAAACAGTGCTGTAAAGCTTTGCTGAGGTTTTTCTAGTAGCATGGATACAGGATTTTATCTGATGTTTCAGAGGGTATTTTTAAAGAAAAAAAGGGCTTGTAATTCCTAAACAGAAAAAATGGGGAGGTTATAATAAATCCTAAAGCAACAAATTGCTGTAAAAGAAAATTAAGTTGGTGACGGGGAATATTCCTCCTAACACACAATGAAATGCGAGGTTTCATATATCTTAGGTGCTTCCCAATGCCCAAACACCACATTTCTCTTGCCTGTAACAGACTGTGTCATCACAAGTAACTTCCTAAGCAACTGTCTTTGCTTTCCAGGATCAGAAATATAACCCAGCTGTCTGACTCCAAGCAATCCCATATGTCTGACTCCAAGCCCTCCCCTTATCTTACTGATACACTGCTATATCAGCAAGGACAACAAAATTATGTTAGACTGTTTCTCTAACTGCTGGTTTGGAAATTTGTATGAAATAATACAGAACTTACTTAAAACTTTTGTTTATATTGGGAATGGTTCAGCTCTAAAAGCATGCTTAGAAAGAAATATAGTTACATAACTGATAGATACGTCATAAGTACAAAAAGTCATGGAATGGAGGTTCTCTGTAGTTACTTCTCGCTCATTACAAAATGATGTTACTCATCAGTTTTTGAGGTTGGCCTCGAGTTTGCATTCTGTGAATATGTTTGTTCAGGTGGGAGGCTTTGACTCCAGGAATGGGGTTCACCTTACAGACAGAGACACCTACAATGTAGGTATCTGCAGGTTAGCAGGTATCTTAAGCTCCTATTGTGGTCAAGGTGCACAGTGCAATGCATAAGGAGCTTCTGAAGTGATACAGCTCATGCCAGAGCTGGCATCTACCCTTGGCCAGCTGCACTGCTCTGCAGACACACACCACTGCCTGTGTTGAGCAGCTCCTCGCTGGCTTCAGAGGTTGCTTAGATGTGTAGCTTATACATAGACCGCTGCATTTAGATCTCTTACCCTGGAAGTAGTATCTAGTCCCTTCTCTGAGCAGGCATGTCTTACCAGGTGTAGCTGCACTGTATGTCACTGGGATAATGAAAAGGGTAGTTAACAAACAGAAGCTTGTGGCCAATTTGGAAATGGGAAACAGTGAAAAGGGTTTTTGCTGGTTGGATTCAGAGCCATGGGACAAAATCTCAGAGGAATATTGAGACATATCTAAAATTTTATTATTTTGTACCTCAAAATGCAAGCTGTTTTGGTTTTTTGTTTTATTTGTGTTGAAGTCTCCTTCAATATGGAGTATCTACAGGACGTTACAGCCACCGTTTTAATTAAGCACAGTGCTCATCATCCAGTTATGAACAACAGAAGCGGTGGGTGCTCAGATCCTCTGAGAAAACAGCCATTTAAGTTTTTTTTCTACATGCTGAATAGGTGATGTATGTGGTAAGGGTGCATAAACATGGAGTACTTAATGGTGTTTGCTGTTCTTTCAGTAAAAGACTTGTAAAGAAATGACAAATTGACAGGACATCATGACAACTTGAAAGGACAGCTAATTGTATTAAGGCCACAAACTCTCTTAAAAGATGCCTTAGAAAACCATTCCCATCACTAGCATCCTGTGTCAGATGCTAAGCTTAAACTCTGGTGTTGCTACATAATCTTGGCAAAAGCTTATGGGCTGGGTAGATTTTGTCTGTCTGGCTTGGTGGATAAGCTGTATGATGCTTCCTGCAGCCTGATGGGCATGCCTGTAGTTCGTGCACTGTTTCATAGCTTTTTTGTAACAGTACTGTTGTTCTGAATAAGAAGTATACAGTCAGTTCTTGTTATGCTGGGCAGGTTATCTGTAAATTAAGCACAACATAGATGCAGTGACGCTGAACAATAATGCTGCCAGCCATGAGCTGATACATCTGCATTACTCTAGGATGACTTTGACCAGTTTGGATCAGCCCAACAATGTTTCTTTGCCTTCTGCCTCCCCCCACCATCCTTGTTGCATGCTCTTATTCCCTAATTGTTCATATTTGCATTCACCTTATTTTTGTTTCATTTGTTTACTCTATTTGGAGGATGTGTAGATGTGGCACTTGGGGACATGTTAGTGGCGGACTTCGCAGTGCTGGGTTAACAGCTGGACTCAATGATCTTAAAGGTCTTTTCCAACCTAAATCATTCTATGATTCTCTTCACCATTACCCATACTAGTGATGCTTTGCCTGATGAGAGGTTGCTGAGCAGTGGTTAACTCTGTTACTGCCCCTGAGAACTTGGGCTTCCGGATAAAACTGGGAAGCATAAGACTTTTGTTCACATAATGCAGATCCTTCTCAAGCCTTTTTCTTGCCACAACCTCTTGTCATTAGCAGAAACGTGCTGCTAGGCTGGATTTGCTGGGTATTTCAGACCTTTCTTTGGGTGCACACTTACTTCCAGCCTTAAAGCTGCTAGCTACTTGTCTCAATTTGGGTTATAAACTTGACCAGGGCTTTTATTTTCCCTGCTACCAGGAAGAAGCAGAACGTGGATGGTTTTATGATGCACCTGGGTTTTTCAGTCATTTTGATTCTTCTTTCTTCCATCTGTTAGTATCTTCCAGAATATTCTCCAGTGACTCTTTTTTTCCACCTCAAATATTCCTCTGTCTCTACTATCAGCTGCTATGAGTGCGCTGTTCTCTTTTATGAAGATACCATTCATCCTTCTTCCCCAGGAGGCCCTACAGGATGTTTTTGTTCTCTGTGTGTGGTGATCCTTCACATATTTAGTAAATATCCCTTAGATGGGATGTCTGTTCCATGGTAATAGAAGAGGCAAAATGCCCTGGTTTGGGATCACCTCTGCTAATAACAGAGTCTGCTCCTCTGAAATTAATTTCCAAACCAGAGCAATATTATTGAAGGATTAATGTAAGATTAGAGTATTAAATTATTAGAGTATTAAATATAAGGTATTAAAGTGCCTTATAATGCGAAAGAAATACATGTCCTTAGGTTATAACTAGGAGCTCATTTTAGCTGTTCTATTTATTAAAGGTTTTCTTTGACTAATACTGATGAAAACACTGGATTTCATGCGAGTAGGACTAGAGCCTTCTGAATTCCCAAGTGCTTTTTAATTACAGTGTAGTGTGCAGCCCAGGGCTTCACACCAGTGCTTGTTTGGGCCCTTGCATGGATCATCAGGCCCTTGCTGTGACCATCACGATGCTTAGCATGTGTCTAAAAAATCAACTATCCCATAGTGGCAACTTCAATAACCCACTGATTGCAATGCATTATGCTCAAAAGGAGATTGATTGATCTGGGGAAGTTGTATGAAGTTCCCTTTCAGGAGAACCTAACACCGGGACTAGTGGACTGGTGTTTGAAATGTAATCTAAACTGTACGTAAATGCCTAGTGTTTGTATAGACAGCCACAAGATGCATTGGCAAATACACACTATGCAGTTACTGTGATTTTTTTTTTTCATTGACAACTGCAGCTTATGGCCAGATTCCAGTGTAAATCTTTGCACACACACATGCACACAAATGCTAATATACAGACATAAATATAGATACAGGTTAGATGGAGATATAATTTGTATGGTTTTAAAATAATTTGGAATGTTTTGTGTGAAGCATCTTCTCACTGACAGGCCAGCGTATTGAGCTTGGCTAGCCTTTAAGAACTGAGGCTCTCTGTAACAGCAGTTTGAGTAGTCAGTAAGAGGCATCTGTTGAAATGAAGCCAATAAATCTGTGGTGAGTTTGCTTTGTGAAAGAGGGTTACAGAAGTTATTACTTAATCCTTTGCTGAGTATTTCCTGCAGTGGGTAGCTGTGGAGTTTAACGTAGCCATGTAAGCATAAGCATGGGCGACACAAGGAAGGGTCGTTTACACTGGTGAGAACAAGTGCACATCTGTATTCCGATGTGGACAAGCATGTTCAATATATAGCTGACATGATGTTCTTATACTGAGCAATGACAAAAAGAGACTGAAGGTCATCCTCAGTTTCATACTTTTATGAGTGGCTTCTTGTCTTTATTGTGAGCTGACTCCTGAGCCATTCCTAGTGTGAACACTGTATTAGGCACAGAGCTCTGCTATATTTAAACCATAAATGTCAACATTTTAAAAGATTTCCTAAGATAATTTTTATGATTTTCCAACTGAAGCAAATGCACATAATGTATATATTCTTACTTATATCATTTTAGAGGCATGACATCCTTTTCCCTAAAAGAAAAAATTGTCCATGACTGTTTTACAACATCCCCCAGTTCTCTGTGTAGTGTTGTAACAGTGTCATCTGGACAGTGCCCAGATCATGTGGAAGAAATCTTAAGGTCTTGCAACCTCAGATTGGTTAAAACAGTGATGGAAAGCCATGAACAAAAGGTTAAATAGAAGGCTGTAAATTTTCAATGAGATGGGGATAGCTGCACTCTTAGTTATTAGCACCTGAGAAACTAAATGTGTCAGGCTACTGTTAAAGGTTGTCTACCAGATGAAGAAGCCATCCAGTTGATAACACAAGAAGTCAACTCTCTGAAAGAAACACAAACCAGAAGCAAATTGATCAGGATAGTGAAAACAGATACAGACCTAAGGTAGTCACAAGGAGTAGCAGCAACAGACTAGCAAAAGCTTCTCTCCCAGTCTGCATAATGGAAGCTGCAGATGTTATACAAAGATGTACTGTTCTCATTTCCCTGCATTTGCTTTATACTCTTGTTTATTGCCCATCAAACATATTTACATATCCAGACATGAAATGAAAATGATTGATGCAAAGTAGGTATTTTTGTTAATTGTTGTTGCTCTATGTCATGCCTGACTGGGTCTGCTGGAGATGGGTGAGGAAAGACAGAACTATTATTAGAGGTACAAATAATTGTCAAGAGCAACTTTTAAACCCATCTGCTGCCACACACAAACATCAAAAATTATCCAGAGAGGGGAGGGGCAGCATTACAAGGCCAAAGCCAACGCCGTGTCTCTGTCTATGTAGATCTTGGCAACTGCTTCTGAATCTTTGTCCATCATTTTTTTCATTTTTGCTTCCTGGGAGCTCCAGTCATTTTCTGTCACAACCCTACCAGTGCCTGCTGCTTGCTGCAACAACAGTGTCTTATGCCGCAAGCTGATGGGCATTTGAGAGTTAAGCTGCTTTATGTGCACAACACTAGCGAAATGCGTCTGCTTTTTGTCCCACTTTTTTGCTAGTTGGAAAGCAATTCTTAATGTGCTTTCATACATGAAAGGCAGAGCCAAGATGAGCATCCAGTTTAAGAAAGGAAAGCTGTGCTTAAAGATAGTGCTTTTCATAGTGGAACTATACTGCAGAGGACAGAAGAGGGTTTCTGATACTTCCTGTTCTGCAGGAGTACAAGAGGGATTTTAGAAATATCTGTCTGAATGGTTGCACGATCCTTGAGTTCACTGTTGGTGTGGGCTATGTAAGTAACGGAAGTGGATCCAAACAGTCGTAGTGCAGTTTGGTCATGTGTGAACAGCAGCAAGGAAACCCAAGCTCCAAATGAGTTAGTTTGGAAATACCATCCTTCAGAGTATCATCTGATGCTAACACACATCATGGCTTCCAAATGACACTCCCTAGTTTATATCCTTCCACCTGTAGCCCTTCAGCTACAACATAATTCTTGAAACAGCTGTTTCCACTAGATAGTAGTTCAAAAAATGACCCTGCAGCAGAACATAGTACGTAGTTTGGCCTCATAACCTTATTCCAGAAACTATACTATATATGTATATATACTTTATGTATAAAACTCAGACTGAATAAGGACAAAGCATTCAGCCCTGATTTCTTTTGCTTGGTCTGAACTGCATTTTTAGGAATATCTATTTTTAGGACAAATGGGAGGTTTATGGATAACCTTTAGTGGAAGGTTTAGGGAATCTTTAGTGGCAGAAAATGGGTGATACCTGGGAAAGAAAGATAAATTTTTGGAGATTGTTACAAATTTTGAGATTTTTCATTTAACTGCAACTAGCCCTTATATGAGATGGCCAAGACAAAGTGTTGGCTTGTTTACAGGCTAACTTGTCAGTAAGCTTGCCTCCTGCTTACTTGCTTTATCCTTCTCTAGACTCAAGAAAAAGTACTGAGATCAGACCTTTCTTAGGAAATCTTAAGGCTCATGATTTATTAATGTATTGTTTGCAGTTAGATGAGTCATGCAAACTCACGAGCCTATTTTTGTACCAGACTGTGTGTTAATTTTAGTCATGAATCTTCTGCTGGTTATTCTAGCTGACAGAAATCATAAGTATTTTGGTTTTGCTTTGTCTGTATGATACCACCCTGTAATTCAGGTGAGTTGTTATTGAATAAAACATTTCTTAGTAAAAAACTTGAATCTATGAAAGCCTGCTCGAAGCATACTCAATTGCAGTCTATTTCAGATTGCTATAAATAGATGTACAAACTGAATTCAATAGCTAAAAGATGAACTGACAATGTGAGTTCTGCAGTTATTTGCTCTATTTCAAATCAATATTTCTTGGTGTCTCGTTTGTATTCTTGACAGGTGAGGCTGTATAGTGATAATCTTTATATCAACAGATGCTTTTGTACTACACAATTATAACTAATTTCAGTCAAGCACTTGTCTAAAATTAAGTCATAAGAATGGATTTTAGGTGTCTCATTATCTTCACTCCAACCCATTTAATAGGAGGGTCCTTCTTAAGTAGGTGGCTTATGGCAGTCTTCCACATGGTGTTATTTTTAGCACTTGCAGCTTCCACATGAAATTGCTTATGCTTCTCTTACATTCTGACCAAGTACTGTGTGGATTGTCATCTTGTGCATCTTGTGAGACATGCATGTCTCAGTCCGGAAGAGAAGTGATAAGATAATAAAAAGCTCTTTTCCCACTATTTCTACTATTACTGAGGGTTAGCATTTCAAAGCAGGAGGGAGTACACTCCAGTTAATTGGCTTCTACATGAAGTAGCTAACACTGAACAGTTGATAGGTCAAAGTAATTCTGTTTCTCCGATAGCTGCTTATTTCCTTTGATCTCTCTTTCCTTCTCCCAATTTACCTTGTATTTTATCCACAGTATTTATGAAGCTTTAAGGCTTTCACTGTCTATGAAGCAGTCAGTTAAAATGACTGTATTACACTGGGAAAAGTTAAGGGGGGGTGGTGGTGGTGGCTGGTAATCAATTTGTTGGAGAATAGAGAAGTGAAATCCACTGAATCTTAAAACTGTGTTTAATCATGTTTCAGGAACTTCTATTACATCACAATGCTGAGGGATCCGGTGTCACGGTACTTGAGTGAATGGAAGCATGTCCAGAGGGGTGCAACATGGAAAACTTCCCTTCACATGTGTGATGGAAGAAGTCCAACACCAGATGAGCTGCCTACCTGTTATGAAGGAGACGACTGGTCTGGAGTCAGTTTACAGGAATTCATGGATTGTAGCTACAACTTGGCCAACAACCGCCAGGTGCGCATGCTGGCAGACCTCAGCCTGGTGGGATGCTACAACCTGACTTTTATGAATGAGAGTGAAAGAAATACGATTCTTCTCCAAAGCGCCAAGAACAATCTGAAAAACATGGCCTTCTTTGGGCTCACGGAATTTCAGAGGAAAACGCAGTATCTCTTTGAGAGGACATTCAACCTGAAATTCATTTCCCCATTCACTCAATTCAACGTTACGCGGGCCTCCAATGTGGACATAGGTGAGGATGTGCGGCAGCGGATAGAGGAGCTGAATTTCTTGGACGTACAGCTGTATGAATATGCGAAGGACCTGTTCCTGCAGCGCTTCCAGTACTCCAAGCAAGAGGAGCATCAGAAGAACCGGCTAAAGAGGCGAGAGGAGCGGCGGCTGCTGCGGGAGCAGAGAGCTCACCAGTCGCCAAGGGAAGAGGCAGCAGAAGTAGCCGTTACTGAAGATTACAATAGTCAGGTTGCAAGGTGGTGATGCTCCTCCATCTTGACTAACTGATGAAGAGGATCACAGAATTTGTGCAACTTGGCTACCTGGGAATTAGCCAAGGAAGGCCTATGCTTTGGTAAATGAGACCACGTCTGACAACTAACTACCCCTCCTTGTCTCAATTTCTCTTGGTTTCTGCCAGTGAGGAGAATATATTTTTTTCTCAATAGGCATTGATTAGTGTTATTGAATCACAGTAGGATAGATTCCTGTCCAAAAAGACTTCCTTCAAAGCCCTAAGCTATGAGGATGGGTTGAAAAGAGAGCTATATCCTTTGCGTTAACAGAGGTACCCTATACGATCTGAGCTACCAAAACTTGTTCAGACATCTATTGGAAAAAAGTACCTGGTTTGGTTCCTCTGTGACATGAGAGCTGGTTTCTTTCATACTGTCCTTTGCAACTGTACGGCTTTCTAGTGAATGAAATGGAGGAAAGCACATTGCCCTTTGAGCTTCTACATGCTGTGTTTTGATTAAGGGAAGAATTTGCTGAGGTGATTAAAAAAGACCCAGGAAATGTGGGATTGGGGCATTGCTTGTTCTGTTCTGTTAGCCAGTAGACAGAGATGATTTATAAGTGAGGTGGTGGTGGGGTTAGCTTTTTTTCTCTGCAGATGCTGAGAGTACCAAACCCAGCCAGGTAGCAGCCACCCTTCTCAGCATGTGTGGTAAAGGCAAAGCCTTGAGAAATGAGATCCATTCAACAGCTGGGCAGATATCATGGAAATTATCTGGATGGAGGCAATGAAAGCAGCCTTTGCATTCACAAAAGGTGAAGAGGGAGCAAGCAAACTACAGGGAAGAGGAAAGAGAGAGCAGGAAAAGCTGAAATATTAGTGTGACATTTTCCAGATTTGCTTTGAAAGCCTGGAGATCTATTGTCTGTGAGGGTAGGCAGGGTTATAGTATTGTCTGTCAAAATACATTGATGCCAAGTGAATACAATTTAAATTGGTTTTCTCTCTAACTACAGTAATGGCTAGAAAAAAAATCAGCTTTCAGTTTTTTAGGATACATAATGGCTATGTGGAAAGTCTTGGTATTTGTCATTCTGTATGAAGATTCTTTGTAAATTTCTTGTTTCATGATGAGAGATCTTTATCTGGATTTGTTCCTTGTCTAGAATAAGATTCAGTGGGTTCTTCCTCCACATGTTACATTCTTATGGTTAAAATGCATCTCTATTCCAAGATTTTATGTTGTTCCATTTGCAATAGTGAAATTTTAAAAAAGGGGGTCCTGTGCACCATGGATCTTTCCAGAGAGCTTTTTTCCTTCTTCTAGCATAAATGTAAAGCATTAGGAGGAAATTTCTCTAAGTGCCTCAACGTGGCTGCTAAATCAAGATGCTGAAAGTATATTATTGCATGCATGAATGGCTTTTACCTTACAGATTTGCTAATTAGAAATACTGGAGTACCTGATGTGGATGCACATTTCTCATTTATTTTCAAAATTCAAGGTTTTTATCCAGTGGGTAAAAAAAAATAATGTGTTACAGAAGAGAAGAGGCTGAATTTCAGTATTTGTCCTTCCATTTCCAAGGTTTTGGGGTTTTCTTTTGTGTATGCTGTATCTTCCCCTGACAATGCTATTGCTATTTATCTATACACGATATCAGAGATAAGATCTAACCCATCCTGTTGAGAGTTAATGCATACAGTAATACATTAAACATTGGATTTCATAACAGCTATTAAGAAGTGAAGAGGACTGTCGAGATGATGTCTCATTATCAATGTAGTTTATTAGTAATATGCTGATTTATGCCTGATTGTCAGTGTGATACTTTTGGGATACTTTTGGGGTGAGTAGTGATGGGTTATGATCCCTAATACCTGTTCCACTGGTGGATCATGTGCATCTCTTCCCACCTCTGCCTTCAGAAGGGAAAACACAGGACTGCAGATCATTACTCTCCTGCTTGGGATATCTGCCTTAGAGAAGAGTGAGGAGCTCTCTAGACTCCCCAGATGGTGCTGCTTGGATCTCCATAGCCTGGAAGAGGCACTCAGACACCTCACTCACGTATGGACACCAACCTTCAGAGGTTTACATTGAAATGTTTACAGTCTAGGTATGAAGCTCACCCTGGCTACAGGACAGGAAGGCCATGACGAGCTAAGCCTGACCAGTATTACTGCACCTTTATCGCAATGCAGGTAATTCACAGTGATCTGGTATCTAATCTGCTGATACCAGGGCTTCAGGCTGGGCTGGCCCTATGGAAGCAAGGAGCTTTCTGGTTGGTGACACAGGAACAACAGGAGCTGTTGCATCTTCCTATTCCTGGGCCCATTGCTGCATCTTGCTGCAGACCCTACAGCAAGAGAGCGGAAGGGTGCATTTGGCACCTGATATTGTATGCCTAGGATTTGCAGATGCACTGCATGCTTCCATGAAGAGGAATGGTGTGCTGGGGGGACCCTAAAGGGCCAGAGGAAGGGTTGCGCAGGAGAATAGCCAGCCACGTGAGAGAAAAGATGCAAGGCCAAGTTCACATTAAGGAGGAAGATAAGTGAGAAAGTAGAATCAGTCCCAGCCCATCTCTTGTGGTAAAGCGTATTTTCTTTTCCCCCCAGTCACAAATAAAGGGTCCCCTGCCTCTCATCCCTGCCTCTTTCCCTAGTGGGCCACCTCTCCACACTGCTCACAGCAACTGGGGACTCGTTTTTCATTTAGAAAATGCAGTGTTATCTTTTCAGGGGAGAGGAGACAGAGCTCAGCAATGGTTCCCTGGAGCCTCACCAGTGACTGTAAGTATCAGTTTCAGCTGTTCAAGCACACCAACCGTTCTCCAGACTATTCCTTCTGCCTGACACAAAACAAAGCCTAATGAGGAAAATCAAAACAATCTTTGGGTGGTTTACATTAGCTTTAATAGTTGGGCAATATGTTGGTGCAATGCCTAACCTTTTCATCAGTCATTTCCCAGGAGACAAGATTAGGGTCCTGAAGAGCTCTTAATGTGCTGTAGCATCTATGGTAACGGGATTTGCCTTAACACTTGGGATTTAGTTAAAATTGAAGTTGGTTTGTTTGGGGCTTTTCTCCCTGGAGCCTGCATAGCAGATAGCCCTGGATGTGCAGGAGTAGTTGTCATGGTAGGAGATCTTGCCTGGAGGCTCTGGGACTGAAGGACCTGGCACCTCCTTCCCCAGCTCCAGCAGTAGATCCAGCAAACTCACTGTGCCAACAATACTGTTTTTCTTAGCAGAATTTCCTGGCACATAACAAATAAAGCAGCTTCCAGGCAGACTTCAAAGATGCAGGCTTGCAGCTTTTTTCCTCTTGGGCGCTATGCCTGAAATAAAGTAATGCAAAAGTAAAATAAAGGCCCTGTTCATATCTCTGTTATTGCAGGGTTTTGTTTCTCTGACAGCACAGACTTCACTGTAATTACACTGGCTCATATAAGATCAGAGCACAGTGTGTTTCTTTCAAAATCTTTATGAGCAACAACACTATAGGATTTCTGTCCATCTTCCTGGCATTATTTTGTTGCTTAAACAAGGCAGTTTGGCTTCTGCTACTGTGGTGCTGAAACAAATCTCATTCTTTTGTAATGGAGATGTACTTGCTAATCTCTCCTATCACATCTTCGGCACTGGCTGCCTTTTCCAGTTATAATTCACTATAGGTTTGGAGCAGACAGAGAAACATGCTGTGTCATTAAAACTTGCTCCTAGTAATTTGATGTCTCGTTCAAGAACTCAGCCTATTGCCTATGGGCCATACTTCATTAAGGAATGAAAATTTGTCCTTTCTTCCCTACTCAGAAATGCTAACAATAAAAAGCTTTTTCACTATGGGGAAAGAAAAACACCATTTCTGATGTTAGGTATTCTTCACTGTGGTTGTGTTAATAGTGAGGCTGTGAAAGCCTTGCCATGTATTCTACCCAACATGTGATAGTTCTTTGCAGTTCACTAAAAACAGAAGTACAGAACAAAAAAGTGATGGAAGTCACATCCACAGCCAAACTTCCTAACTGCAGCATATCCATTCAGCCAAACCAAATGGTAGATCACATCACCTTTGCATGTGGAGATGTTTCAGATTTGACTGGCATTCAGGGTGGCTTTCTATTTAACACATGCTTCTTTCTGCACTAGTGAATTCTTGTTTCCTGCCTGCAGCCTTGTATCAGTTACGGGCACTGATGTTACAAAACTTCACACTGACACTCTTTTTTCTTCCATTGCTGTTCCCCTGGAATTATTCTTTTTTGGTCTAGGATAAGGAATATCTTTCCAGGCTGGTGGAGACTACCCTGTGCGAGATGAGCAATCACAAAATCATTCTGCTGAAGTAAATTGCTGTATTCTCCCAGCATGTGGCAAAAGCATACTCAGAAAAGGTAGCCAGTTTGCACCGAATCACTTCTCTCAGTTTGGTTCTTGTAGTACTTTGTTGATGTTTTGTGGAGGGAAATGGGTTCCATAGCCTACAATGTCCTTGACTTTCTTCTTGGCTGTATCACTAGCTTGTGGAAGTGAAAAAAAAATAAATCAAGATTCCCATCAGTTGCCATATTTAAGATGAAAGGGTAAATTAATAGGCTGTAAATTACTTTATTCTTTAGGATTTTTTCCTTCTGTTTATGTGCAATAATGTGTGTGAACTCTGCTACTAAGAGATTGTATTGTGAGTAACCATATCTACTTTTATTCCTATTTACAAGATAGTTTGTAGACCTAGGGATTTTCATTGATGTAAAGCACAATTTAATGAATTATTTACTGTGTTTAACCACTGTGATGTCAAAATCAGTTGTTTTCATATATTTATTTGTTGGTGGTTTTCTGTAAAATGATGCTCATTAAGAAATCTGTTAAAAATGAAGAGGTTTTGTTGAATACTGTTGGGTCCATGAATTACTTATGAGCAACAAATAAACATTGTTTGCGTTTTTGAAACACATAAGTTCCATCTTGTCTACATAGCCATAAGAATGATTAAAAATGCTTCTGCTGGACCAGTTTCAAGCATTAGTAAAGATCCACTGTAACCATAATTATGGGTTTTTAACAATATATACATGGAGTAAAAGCATGTTGATGTAACTTACAATTTAATTTTGTTTGGGCCCAGTACCAAATCTTTTGATTTCAATTGACTTTGCTAGGCGTTATCTCAGATTGAATTAGGACAGGAGGGTCAAGACTTGAATAGTTACCAGTAGTAATTCAAGTGACCCAGTGTCAGAATTTCCATACTTGGATTGAGTTAAGACTTAAATGTGCAAATAGCAGTAGTGAATTCATTGGACTTCGTTCCTATTCCAGCAGCACTGAAGCCAGTCCAAATTGTCAGGATAATCTCATGAGCTGCTGTGGGGAAGGATGAGGGGTTGCAGTCTGTTGCCGCACTGTAAGCCTTTTATGCATGCCCTCATATCTTCTGAGAGTGCCTGGGCCTTGACAGGAGCTGATTGCTTATTCAGGCATGCTGTTCCACGTAAGTGTGTGAATACAGTGAGCTAGGGCAGGGATGGGAGCATGGAGAAGCACGAACAGACGTAAGGAGGAAACACTGACCTATCTTCTGCTGAGTGACTGAGGCCCTCTGTTAGTTCTGTTTCTTTCGAGAGTAGTCTAGGCCCCTGTTCCATGACTGTTTTTCACATTTCTCTATTATCTCACCAACAAGCCTTGCAGACATGGCACATGCCTGGAGGTGAGTCTGGTTAAGAGACAAGTTCATGGTGTTACAAGTTAGGATGCATGCAGTGATCATGACCAAGCCCTTTTTGCTCAGAGTCGACTGACCTCTGCCAAGTGCCATGGAAAGCTATATTAAAGGTAAAAAAATACATAGCCTGCATGACAAATTACTCTTGGGACAAAACAAAGACAGCATTTGGTGGGGGTAGTAGAAGAAAGTAGGCTCTCAGAGGTTCTGGTTGGTTTTGTTTTCTTAATTGTTCTTCACCGCACCTTAGAGACTCAAACAGCTACTGTTTAAAAACACCACTGTAAGCAGGGTCTGTTTGAGCCTATAGTAACCAGTACCTTTCTAGAATTCATTTTCATTTCAGTCTCCCATTTGATTATTTCTCTAGTTCCATTCACTTCAACTGAATTCATCTGTACTACTGGTTTGCACTTTACGTCTCTATATATGAAGACTGTAGGGTAGATCTGTATGTTAGGAAGTGTTTTGACTGTCTACAGCTTAGTGATGAAGATAGATAGGATTGAGTGTTCATAGGTAAGAATCGAAAAGGTCAACAAGGCAGATATTATAGTGGCAGTCTGTTACAGACCATGCAATCAGGATGAAGAGGCAGATGAAATATTCTATAAGCATGTCAGAGAAGTCTCACAATCGCTAGCCCTTGTCCTCATGCGGGACTTCAACTTACCAGGTATCTGCTGGAAATACAACTTCAGCAGAGGGAGAGCAGTCTAGGAGGTTCAAGTAGTGTGTGGAAGATGACTTCCTGACAGCTGCTGAGGGAGCCAACCAGGGAAGGTGCCCACTGGGTCTGTTGTTTGTGAAGAAGACTTGTGGGTGATGTGGTCGCTAGAGGCTACCTTGGGCATAGCAATGATGAAATGATAGAGTTTTCAGTTCTCAGAGAAATAAGGATGGGGGTCAGCAGAACAGCCTTGGACTTTCAGAGGACAGATTTTGTCTGATTGACAGAGTCCCTTGGGATGCAATCCTAAAGAGCAAAGTTGTCCAGGAAGACTTAACGTTCTTAAGAAAGCAATCTTAAAGGTGCAGGACCAGGCTGGCCCTACATGCCAGAAGATGAGCCAGCAGGGAAGAAGACTGGCCTGGCTGAACAGACAGCTTTGGAAGAAGGGGCAGGAAACTGGTGAGGCCACACCTCAAAGCCTGTATTCAGTTTTGGGCTCCACACTACAAGAAAGACACTGAGTTGCTGGAGCAAGTCCAGAGGAGGGCAGCAGAGCTGGTGAAGGGTCTGGAGAACAAGTCCTGTGAGGAATAGCTGAAGGAACTGGGGTTGTTTAGTCTGGAGAAGAGAAGGCTCGGTGTGACCTTATCACCCTCTACAACAACCTGAAAGGAGGTTGCAGTGAGGTGGGGATTGGTCTCTTCTCCCAAGTAACAAATGATAAGACAAGAGGTAATGGCCTCAAGCTGCGCCAGGGGAGGTTTAGACTGGATATTAGGAAGAATTTCTTCCCTGAGGGGGTTGTCACGCTGCTGAACAGAATCATCCAGTGCTGTTCATGGTGCCCTGAAATTGCCCACCTGACCTTCTGCTGCTGCTCCAGAAGGATGCAGATCTCAGAACAGATGCTTCATACACATAAACCCTGTGCAGATGTCTCAGATACCTGCAGATCTCCAGACAACAGCCTCTTCTCTCGAGACTTACAGTAAGTAATTCAAATAGCTCTCACAGGGTTTGTAGTATCAGGGGCATCACTTGAGTTGGTCTGCAAGCTCAGAGTCCATCATCATCACCAGTTGTGAGCACAAAATTAAATGAACTGCACAGCAGCGTGAGTGATGGATGAGCAAAATGAATGTTGCTACATTTCCGGATCCTGCACTGTGATGAAAGCAGTTATGAAACAGGGGCAGCAAGACGGTACATGAAATGAATGTCTGTATTGCTGATAAATATTACCATATAGCAAAAGGAGAAATGGATTTTGCCACCAGAAGAGAATTTTTTCCACATATATGGTTACATTTCAAGAAATACATCAGAAGGTTGTACTGTAATGTTCAGTTTATGCCACCGTTAAAAGCAAGAGTGAGACTCAGCATTGCTGTGCTGTATTGTGTACAGCTGGAGAAAGGCTTTGCTTTTTCAGATTTCATTCACTTTCATTTCTATTTTACCCACAGAGGCTACACAAGGTGTAACACCTTTCAGCATTTCCTAAGAAATTTGTGAGTATGCCCTAAACTTCTGAATATGAAAAGGTGAGATTAGACAATATGGAGGTAAGTCAATGACTCATAAATCTTACTCTGTCCTGTAAAAGCAGAGAGTGCTGGAAACATAATGGTAAGAATAAGTAAGGCCTGCCCTGCTCAGACAAGGGTTTTGCAGTAGGAGTTTGCCACCTGGGTAAGCAGCTCACCACTTCACTATGAGAGGTACTGAGTGAGACTCCTTTCACATAAGGTAGTGGTCAGCTGGCAGCCAGCCCCGTCATGCAACTGCTGGGGACCTCCTTACGGATAGTGGAGTCAAATGTACTTTTAGGGCACAAGCATCTGGCCTGCTTTAGCAATTTACAATGAGGTAAGAACAATCTCATCCCAGAAATGACTCCTTTCCTTCTCTGTTCATAATCAGGGGGAAACAATCCCTAAATGTGCTTTTAAGATGGTAGAGCGCCAGCTGTGCCAGAGGATGAGGGGGCAGCACTTCACTTTTGGAAAGACTGTGCTTAAATGGAAGTAAGACTTCCAAGTGGATAGCTCTAGAGACATTTGAAGATGCAACAAAGACCAGAAAGGAGGAATTAAGGACTGACAGAGCTGATGTAGGAACCCTACTGCACAAAGATGGTGATTGAAACTACTGTAATGAGTGAGGTAGCAAAGAAATAGGAAAGAATGGAGGAGACGTGAGCGTCAGAGAGCCAAAAAGACACCCGCTGCAAAAAGCAAGTGTGGGTGTTGAGATCCTCTGAAAAATCTGCTTAGCTATGCAGATTTCAAGGAAATAATTGGCAGTCCATTTTGGTGATTTCTGTCTTACACAGAAATCTTTGTACTGAGTATTTAGTGTACCCTCAGGCCCAGTATCTTGACGGGTCTTGAGGCAGTGTCTGCAGGGTCATATGAAACCGCCTGTGCTCTACCAAAAACGGGCCAGGTCACCCAGCAGTCCCTCTGGAATTTCACTTCCATGGCATGACATACAAGAGACAAACAAGCCACACAAAGAACAATCAATGTCTCCCTTTGTCTACAGTAAATTTAGCATAAGTTTTGCTGCTTCACCTCTGAGGCTGGAAATCTGGGACTAGTGATGCTTATGACAATGTCACAGCTATAGAAGTGAAAATGTTTCTGACTAAGAGGATGCAGGAATATGCATGCTAATCAATAGCTGGATGTTAAATAGGAAAAACAAAACAACCCCAGATTAAATCCATCAGCAGCAGACCAAAATCTGACTGGCCTGCTGATGCATGGTCAGGATAGGGTTTCAGCAAAGAGATCATTGCTGCAACAAAGCATAAGCATTTTGGAATAATTTAATGCTGCACAGCTCCAGGTATGATACTGGGGAGTGGTGGGGTTATGTGTGTGTATGCTTTTGTCTGTATGCCCACTTGTGCACACAGATGGTACCTGTCAAAAAGCTGCTGATGGCCATTTGCTGGACTGACTCCTACATGCTAGACTCACATGCTTTGTATGACCAGTTTGAGAGAGTCCAGCCATGCATATGCCTTTGGGGGATATTTTTATGTAAGGACCGGATACAGAGAAAT
This sequence comes from Psittacus erithacus, assembly GCA_009867235.2. Lineage (NCBI taxonomy): Eukaryota > Metazoa > Chordata > Aves > Psittaciformes > Psittacidae > Psittacus > Psittacus erithacus. Next base: position 50,709 of record WYDI02006985.1, read on the forward strand.
GGTCCTCTATCCAGCACAAACTGCTGAGAGCAGGAGCTTTTCTTCACCTGCAGTATTGACAAAAGCTCAGCAATGGCTTGCTAGCTTGACAGTGACCATCCAAAAGATGGAGCCTTGTGAGCTTTCTGTTCTGTCTCTACTCTTTTTTAATTTACCCATTTGCTCCTTGAACTTAAGTATTAACTTCTAGAACCTTTTAGCTGAACTGTGATGAAAGTTTCATGAACAAAACAGGAAACTACCCCTTTTTGATTGTTTAGAGTTGGACACCTTCTAGTTTCATTTAAGCATGCCTAGTTCTTATGCTGGAAGATATACTGAACAAGTCCCTGCCCATCTTCATGCAACTCCTGATTTCATAGTTCTCTGTCATTGTCTCTCTTTCATCTCTCTCTGTACCAGGCAGAAGAGCCTAAGACTTCAGCAAGTGTCATGTCTTTGATTATGCTGGCTGAGCTTGCCTGTAGCATTTCTCGTTCTGCTGCATCTTTCCTTGGAGATGGGAAGACCAGGGCTGCCTGCAGTGCTCAATACACAAGTGCATATGTATGGTGAATACAAGTGATATTTTTCATGTTGTTTACTATTCCTTTCATAATACTTACTAGAATGCAATTTTGAAATTTTCTGACTAGTTCTGAGCACAAATCTGACATTTCTATAAAATTATCTATTCTAACGGCAAGATCTCATTTCCAAGTAGCAATAGTCAACACAGAACTCAGCTAAGTGTATGGAAAGGTAAGATTGTGTGTTTTCCCCCCATGTGCCTCATTTTAGATTTATCTAAGCTGAATTTCATCTGTCATTTTGTTGCCGTCACTCTGTGTCACCAGGGTCTTCTGCAATTCGCACTCAGCCCTTGTCTCTACTACCCTGAATAAATTTAGCAGCTAGTCTCTGGCACAGATTAGTGTCCCCGGAGCTCATTCTGCTACCTTCCTCACAGCGGGAGAGCAGAACTTGAGGCAAGCTGACACAACATCCCAGTAGCAGATAAAAAGCTTCATTTGCCTTCCCAACCATTTTGATGAAAGTGCTGAGATGTATGCTGCCATTCTGCTGCTCTCGCCATGGAGCTGAAAAATCAGGTTTTATTAGTGTTGAAATTGCTTTTCACACAGGTTGCCATTAACAGAAGGGTATTACTTTTTGGTCCTTTCTTTTAGTAGAAAGTCATCCTGAAAGGGTGTTTAATCCCCTTTCTCATCTGTATTCTCAGGTTCTTTAAAAACTTCTGAAATTATATCACTGCTTCCCTCTTTCACACGCAAGTTCTGACAAACAGAAATGTCTGTCTTTCCAGCACATAAGCAGCTCCTGTCTTCACTTGGTCTCTGTTCTGTAAGGCTATAAACAAAGGCATATTGAGTGCGCTGGCAGTGAAATTACAGGAAGCTGAAAAGGTCAGAATCTTAAATCATAGATCAGATAAGACAAAGAATTTCAGATCTCTCACAGCAAATAAGGTACAGAGAATGTAATGAACACTGTGTATAACACAGCATGAAACCCTATATGGAAAAAAAGTGAAGTGCTACAACTTCCTTTTCTGATTTAATTTGCTCCAACTGCATTTAGAAATTATAGCAAAAATGCATTGATAGCCACATTATTATTTACACGCAGTAGGAAGCAAGGCTGAGCTGCATGCAGAGATTGTCAAGAAGAAGGGGGGGGTGCTTTTAGTTCTACAAAAATCTCATTAATTGTGTTTTGGTTTGGAAGCTCAAAAATCAAACTTGCCACCCTAGCAGCTGCCAGGAAGGTATAATTACAATGATTTAATGCTTGTATTTCAATAGCATGCAAGAATTCAGGCTCGTTTACTTCTCTGGATATCTGCAGCAGGGAGACATGAGTGAAGAGGCACCCACTCTAGAAGCCATAAAAAGTGTTATCAACCAAGATATGTTGCTACAGCCCACTTTGTATCTGTGATGTTTTTTTCTCCAGGAGTGTGCAGATGACCCAGGGTTGGTGCTCAAGGATACCACTGTCATTTTGAGGTAGACAACCCCGATTCCTCTCTTGCTGGAAGTAAGCCAGCCTTCGTCATGAGCAAAAGCTGGTTTCATAAACCCATCCCCTAGAAATCCCAGATTAGGAGAAGGAAAGCAGCATCTGGATGTTAGGTGGACATCTTCCTCCTTGCAGTCAGTTACTGGAGAGTGGCAGGAAATGGACGTGAGCAAGAGATGGCTGGAGAAAGGAGCTGTTGCAGAGGGAGACAGGTGATTTTTTGGGTGTAACTACCCCTCTTGTTTTGCTCTTTCCACAACAGAGGCGGCAGCTACCTGGTTCTCCCTCTGCTGGCAGGACATCCCTGGATCAAGTTGGTTTACAACAGAGGTGAGCAGGGTGAGCTGGAAGAATCAGGTTAACAGATTTTGGCAGTATTGTGGAGTGTATTTTCTGCAGCTTTTCCCTGTAAGACTCAAGGACAAGAATTTTTAACATTTCTTCCTAAAATATAAAACTTAGCTTTATTTATGAGCTGCTTCTGAAACTGAAAACGTTTCGTAGCTCTACTTCAATATCTCGGTGTTTGGCCTAGCCTATAAATAATACAACACTATGAGAAGATGCATTTCCACACCAAGGCTGTAAATACATAGTGAATATTGATACACTCTCTCTTAAAGCAGGCAGGAAAAGCTGCCTGCCCACAGGTGCAGGGTGACTCTGGGATGGGGTTGGAGGGTCAAGGGGTTCCTTCTGCCCAGTGGGAATTTGGAGTTGTGGTTGCTTCATGTATATAATGCACTGCTTCAGCTCTCACCAAAACCACAGGTAAGGCACCTCAAGCTGGCAGATGTTTTAAGGTCTGCAACAGCATCTGACTTTGCTTTTCAGTGGAGAGTTAATTCAAGACTGTTAATTAGCAGTGAGCAACACAACCTGCCTGAAACCACGAGTACCTTCTCACCCCTCATGGAGAGGTCTCAGTACAGTGGGTGAGGGATGCAGCATGGAAGAAATCGCACACATTTTGCTTGTGCACCACCCCTCAAGGGAGTCCCTTAGAGGTTTTTGAAGTATACCCCAATATAACACCAAAAACTCAGAATTAAAATAAGACCTGAGACCACATCAGACCCCTATGCATCTTCATTGACGGAAAGAAAGGTACACCACAAGGATGTTTTTTCTTGTTCTTCCCTGCACACTAAAATCTTCCTTAGGCCATGTGTCATTCTCACACATGAACTTACCATGGACCTTCCCTGCAAGCCATTCACTTTCTCATTTGACTTTACAGTTCATGACAGTTGAGACAGTCCCAGTGGAGGAAGCAGAAAGGGTCTGGACTTGCTTTTGGGGAAGAAGCTCCAGTGTCACAAGGCAGGAAGGAGGGAAGCCAACAGAGGCATGCAAGACACCAGGTCAGATGTATAGGAGGCAGACAAAATCAGAGTTTTCATGAAGAAAGTGTTCACAGTAAGCGAAAGCTAACTGTACTCAGTACTTTGAACCATGCAGAGAAAAAAAGCGAGGTAGACAGCAGGAATTGCTGGGGGCCTGGTGACATCAATTATTGACTTCCTAATTCCACTGGAAAAAATGTTTTCAGAGAGGTCTGTAGAGCCAGCAATGTGGTCTTGAAGTGCAGTAATCAAAACAGAGTCATCTCAGGGACCAGGAATGGTATTTCCTAGGCTGTAATTAGTCACTAAGCTCTCTGCTGATTCTGTATTCTCAGTGCCCTCCTTTTTGTAGCAAAGATTGTTAAACCCCCCGAAATCTTTGTTCAAATACTTAAACCTGGAAAAACCCCCACTGTTATCAGAAATAGTGTAATTAGAGTGCATGGTCATGTAATTTTCAACTTTGCCTCTTAGATATTAGTAAAATGACTGAATCTCTGATTAAAAAAATAATATCCAAGGGACCAAAGCTGTTCTCTGTCGATGCCAAGAGCATCCCATGGAGTAATTACTATTTAAACTCTGTGGTAACTGTCATGCCAGGAGGCCAAAAGAAAATCTTTAGTCCCTGAGAAACTTATCAGGGACTTAGAAAAGGCAAGAGAGACAGCATCTTTTTCTCTCTATTCATCAAAGATGTGAGATAAATTCCAAGGAGCTGTGTGCATTAACCCTACCATTGCAGAAAACGCTGCATGAATTCCTCCCTCAGATTTGCTCTCTTGTGCTCTGTCTGCTTGCAAGAGCTGCAACCTTTCCTCTGGACAAGGATTTATCAGATGTTGTTTTTAATCTTTGTCATTAGTGCGAAAACCATTAACAAAATATAAGCTGCAGTGTATCAGTAAGTTTGCATCAGAAGTCATCTGTTCCTGAGACCCGTCCAGCAAATCCACATCAGGGCAAGTGATAGCAAACAGCCCAAGATCTGCCTCCTAGCACACTGCTTTAGATAGTCCCCATCTTTGCCTGCATTCATTTACTGCCAGTGATCATGTGGCCACCAGGTAGATGGAAACACTGGAAGACCTGGAGAAGGGGCTTAAACTGACCCACACTTCTCTGTTTCTGCTCAAGTACCTGACATCAGGGAACAAGGGGAGTGGGAAGATTCAGGGTATCTCTTCCAGCAGCGTCTTGCAGTGAGAACACAACAAGCACAAACCCTGCTTGTCTCCAAGGATACACTTGTATTGACTGTACCACAATGGCTCTGAGTGTTACCAAAGCCTAAATTTGCTAAAGGTAACTGGTGAATAAGGACATTGCTGAAAAAGGAAAAACAGGCGAGGGAAAGTTAATAGCTACTGTTAAGCATGCTTGGATTTTTGGTTATTCCCCTTTTTTGAATTCAGAGTATAAAAATGTATTAACTTCCAGAGTCTGGGTTTGATTAGATAGATACCTGAGCTCTGTCTTCTCCCTAGGAGGTATCACTAAAATGGTATTTCCTTTTTAATTTACTCTACACATGACACCTTGTCTTCTTGCTCCACTTGCAAAATATTTTACCAAGCTCTCTCAGTGACTGTTTACCTGTTGGAACATTTACATTGATGCTCCAGCACAAGCAGCTGCTCTTGGCAGCTTTCCTTTCAGACCCAGTGGGCCAGACTTTGAACTTTTTCAGATGAAAAAGGTCAGGCCATTACAGAAACTGACAGTTTTTAATTTGGTAACTTCTGTGGGGAGCTGAATGGTACTCACTGAACAAATAAATTAGTGTGAGGCTGACTGCTTTAGCCAAGCTGCAGTTGTCATTTGAGGAAGAAGTAAATTAATTCCAATAAACAAAGAGAAATCCTTGATGTCCTTCTGACAATACTGGGATCTCAGTGAGGAGGGAAAGAAATTAAGATTATTAATTGTTTAAGTCTCTGGCAAACTCCCAAAGTTTATCTTTTCTGTTTGGGTAATGCTAAACTTTTGCAATTGTGCAGACAGAGGAGACTCTCAGCCATCAACAGCCCCTTTGTCACACAGAGGGCTGGTGGGACATTGCACATGGGAACAGTTACAGCAGTTTGGGTGGCCACATGTGGCCACAATATCTTATGCAGAAGGCAAATTAACCTGACACAGAGAAAGCCATCTGCGCGTCAGCATGGCCACTCCAACACAAGGTTATAGGAAAACTCAAGTAAAATATAAAGCATTTGCAGAATGTCTTTATTTCATAGAATCATAGAATGGTTTGGGTTGGAAAAGGACCTTAAGATCATCCAGTTCCAACCCCCCTGCCATGGGCAGGGTCACCTTCCATTAGACCAGGTTGCTCAGAGCCTCATCCAACCTGGCCTTGAACACTTCCAAGGATAGGGCATCCCCATCTTCCTTGGGCAACCTGTGCCAGTGCCTCACCACCCTCATAGTGAAAAATTTCTTCCTAATATCTAACCTAAATCTCCCCTGCTTAAGTTTGCAATAAGCTTTAGATGCTTTCTTTAGAAAGATGCTATGGCAGAGTTTCTTTTGCCTTTTTTTTTTTTTATATATATAATAAATAAAATCTCATCTGTACAGGAGATGAAAATCAGTACTTCATTTGTAGGACTTTTAATGGCTATCATTACATGACTGAGAGATGTTTCACCCATTTCTCTGTAGACTTTTGTACCCTAAACATACAGGAATAGACCTCTGGTGGAAAGGCCAATGCCAAGGCAGTGTGCCAGGTCAAATACAGAATATTTCTGTAACCACCACCCACTGACACAACATTGTGATATCCTCACTGAAATGCCTAAAAGTTGGCACTCAGCTCCTAGAGTGGTGCTTACATTGCTGAGTTAGGGGTTGGTGGGGAGCACAGAAGGCTCCAGTGGGACCTGTAACACTGAGCCCTGAAACAGCTGGTTTGAAATGATGAAGACAGACAGGGAGGAGGTTGGTTACTAGCAGGTAAGCAACCTTCTCCACACCATTTTCAGTTGTGCTGGGGGATTGTGAAGGAGATGATAGCCTATTAGATGCTCATCTCAACAAAGAATAAGTTTGGGTACCTGTGTTTCCTGTGGTCTGTGAATTTAATTGATTGCCCTCTTCAAGTCGTCTCCGTGTGGAGGGGGTTTTGTTTTGCACCTCATGTTCTTTTTGCCACAGAGATCTTACTTTTAATCTTGCTTTACTTTCAAGTTAAAATATATTATCCAGCACAAAGAGACATATTTCCTTACACACAAGCTGCTGTTTCAAGGTCAGTGTTTGGTATGCGGCTCTCGCACTTGAGCATTCAGAGATCTCCATCTCCGAGGATGTGACTTAAGCACTAGCAAACACAAGATCCAATCCTACAGGTGGGTCAGTCTAACATGAGATAGACCTCAAAAATGGCAGGGAAAACATTACCATTCTTTTCCATGAGGATCAGTTTGAGTATGAAGAGACTTGAGTCCCCCTCCTCTACCAAACGTTAAGGTCTGAATCATCTTATGTTTGCATATTTTACTCTAGGTGCTGATTTACAGCATGGAGTCATCTGTTGCAGTCACCATCTCTGGTCCCTGCTGAGACAAAAAAACCCACATCTGAGACCATAGCTCTGTAACTTGCTTCTGGCTGAACCTAAACCACCAGCTAAATAATAGCTTTGAAGGAGGACACGAGTCTATCCTCAGTACTGAGAAAGGTCTTGGCCAAGCACGTCCAATACAATGGCCCTGCAACTCCTGCTTTGAAACATCCAGCATCTAATGGCTCTGCTGACAGGGTGCTTGGAAGGAGTACTGTGTGGAGAGAAAACTGGATTCAGAGGAGTTTGTCAGAAATAGCCAGGGTTGTGGAGGTGAGGACAGGACAGTAAAGTAAGATGTGGCTTTTGTTTGTTGGTTTGGGTTTTTTTTTTTGTCTACATAGCTTGCTTTAGATTCTGTTTTGTGGAAGCCACATTAGGTTTAGTACCTCCCAAACCTATATTTGGGTTAATACAGAAGCTGTTATTTAGCATAACATGGCCCTTATCAGAACTGCTGTAATAAAATGGAGCATTTAAGGCTTCCTTTCAATAAAACTGGAAATGAGACCTTGTGTCCTGTTCTCCAACTGGCTAGGTATATCACGCTGGTTTTAAGCTCTGTCCTGTAAATCAGCATTCAAATTCATGCAATCTGCCAAGGAGGTAATGAATGTCAGGGAGGTTTCCAGGAAAACTATGGCAAGTTGAATTCTTTAGCTCCTGTAATCGGTATGGCTTGTCTTAAGAAATAAGAAACATCATGTTTTTAGGGAGCAGAAGTCTGAAGACAGAAAAGCCCTTTGAAGGAGAACTGTGCCACAGAATAGCAAGTTCAAACCTAGGATGTCCCGCCTTCCATGTCATTAAGTGTTCAAGGCACTGGTCAACATAAACACACATAGTCTATTCTGTTGTGGAATATACATCACTGAAGAGCTAAAAAGGCCTTTCCTCGTGCCAGAGCCTTGCATGAGTGAACAAGGTGGCATTTTCTTACTGATGATTTCTGACAAGGTGAGGGAGAAGTTGCTCTCCCCTCCCTACTTATCCATGCTTCAAACCCAGGCTCAGGGCTTGATGTATAGTTCATCTTACAAAAGCATTTCTTCTAGGAGGTAGTTCAGGATGTCTGAGGTATAGAAATGGGCTATTACTGTTTTCATTTGCACAGCAGTTATCTACTTACTGTAGCTCATAGTTCTTCCTCTGTGGCCAGATCTTGAATGTGTTTCACACCCGTGGCATTACAGGCTCTCCAGTGTGCTATAATGAAATGTCATTTGGGGGATGATTCAATTCCTGCATCTACAGCAGCTGCTTTGTGGGAGCACATTAAAATGGTCCTGCAAAGTCCTGGCTGATGTCTGAATTTATAGTGTGAACAGGAACTGCCATTAAACATAGGTAATGGCACGTACATTTTTGTAAGGGAAGGTCCCCGCTTGGAGGGTTGAAGCTCTGTTGCAGCAGGACATGAGATGGTGCCATGAGAGAAGGATGGGTGGGCAGGGGTTGCACAAATAATGCATGCATCATGACTTGCACTTTGGCCTTGCAGGAGACTGGGATGCCCGGCCACATGGTCAGACACTGTTCCCTCCTCGTAAACCAGGCTGCCTTGACTTGTGCAACCTGTTAGGAGCTACACCTGGACTGTGCCAGCCCCTAAACTACCCTCAGGCAGTGTCTAGGAGAAAGCCAGGTCAGACCTGTGCTAAGGAGAACATTAACAAGGCAACAGCACCTCAGTTTGGACCTTGCCTGCTTTAGACCCCTCATGTAGCCATCGGCATCCTCCATTCCCCTGCAGGAAACAGCTCACAGATTTGTCCAGTCTGAGACAACAGGGCTAGCAGACAGCAGGCTGGGAGACCCTAGAGATGTTTGCCCTAGAGCTTGAACAGCTGGTGGGAACTACGGATAACTTGGGGAAAAATCCCACAAAAGATAGGTATGTTCATCACGCTGAGCGGGTGCTTGTTCTGAAGGGGACAGCACTGGAGGGCGAAGATTTCCATTCCTCCCTGGAGTTTCTGCACTTAAAGCTTAGCAACAGGTACAAAGAGTAGTGTAGATGAAGAAATCTGGGTCACAACCCCATAAAAGAGTTTTATAAAGAAAGAATAAAGCCACCTTCCCTCAGCTGCTGGGCATCTCTCTATCCAGAAACAAGAAGTTTGACTAGAGCATAGTGAGGATGCTGCATTTCAGGAGTTCAGATTTCCACAGAGCAGGTGATAAAGCAGAAAAGTGTCTGTGGTGGCAAGTCCCTCCACATAGCTGCTCTTTTCTTGTCGAGCACACTCTCCCCATTTGCTCCTCTGCTCCCAAGGACTCACCTTGCCATCTGCACCCTGTTTGAGGCCCAGGACCTCCCTGCTGAGACCAATCACCCTGTCCCCTATCTGGAGAGACTGGTGGTATGGTAGAAAGCCATTGGCAGGCTGTTGATTTTTAACGTCACACACTGTCAAAACATCGTGATCCATGCTTCTAGCAATGAACTCAACAATGCAACATGCTTCTTCTTCCCTGCCTTTGCAAGCATTGTCATCCCCTGACTGAAATGGATCTTTAAATAATAAATGCACTGTCATGCCTCATGCTTTTTTAGCTATGAAGTGTGAGACTGCAACAATATAAAACTCAGCATCTCTCAGAAACATGGCTAGTAAGTATTTAATTTCATTTGCTATCATCATTTGCATTGTCCATGGCTTTCCCAACCTGAACACGGGCACATGTGCTAAATGGCATATGGTGTAGGAGTCAGAGGGTGTTGGGGTGTCATTCCCTGTTGTCCCTTACAGGGAAAATCATCAGAAGAGGCTCTGTGTGATGGAGGTTAGTAGTGAGCAGTGAATGAGGATACAAAGGTGACAGGAGATCTGCGTAACCTGCATATGTCAATTTAATTGAGAGGTGTCATGGTCATTTTACTCACTGGCAATTTTGTATTAAATATGCACAAGTAGCATAAGTGCTTCTGATGGAGAAGCGTTTCAGTGATGGGTTACTGCTTTTTGAAAAAGTGGCACTGCACTCAGCTAAGACTAATGTACTTAGGCCAAACTGGGCCTTTAAGATGGTCTAATTGTAAGTTTTTATGCTGGGTGCAAATTGTAAAAACTTTGCAAAGGAAAATGCCTACAAGCCTGCAGTGCAGCATCATACAAGAGAAGGCAGGGACATGCACCTGGTACTGAGCAGTGCAGGGATACAACAGCAGCTGCCCGAAACCAGCAGCCAGCAGCTGGCAGGAGGTTTAGTCAAGGGCAGGCGGGGTAGGTGGCTACTTAAGTCACACATAGGTAACCCACTGACTCAGGAAGGTATTTTTGGAGATGTAGCTCTGGCAAAGCATCACTGAAAGATACTTTCTGTGCCATTTTCCACTGAAATGAAACCAAACCATAGGATGCTCCCACCCGGCCAAGCTGTGCAGTAGTTTTCTGGGATGGTGTGCATTGGGTCCATGGCTCTCTCTCACTCACTGTCAAGGTGAGGAGGAAAAGCTGAGCTGAAGTGATCCCAAAAGAGGTTTCAGCACAAGAGGAGGACTGAGCATGCACAGGGAACTTGGTGCTGTGCATAAACCCTTCCTCACCTTGGGGTTAGCACTAGCTGAGGTGACAGGTTTTCCTCTGTGCTGCACCTCATGCACCAAGCATGAAGGAGGTAATGGCACCATCTGATGGACATGCAGTGGTAGTTGTGGGGCTTTTCCTCTGTCTGAGCTGCCTCTGGATGTCCCTCCCAGTAAGTGATTTGGGATCCATAGAGCCCCAGGAGCATCCCGGGCACCAGCCTGACCACCACCACTGACAGGACTTGTGCCACCAGGAGTCTGAGCAGGAAAAGGCTGAGGAAAAGAGAAGCAGAAGACATTTGAACCAGAGCTGAAGGGGCAGAGGTGACTGCAGGTTTGTGAAGCAACCAAGCACCAGCTCAGCTTGTCCTGCTACTAACACCATGTCCTAAACCTGTTGCGGTCTCACACTGTCTGCAGCACTCAGTGCCTGTGATGCATGTGTGCACACACACAAGGCTGTCCCCATTCTTGTACCTGCCTGTTCACTTTTCAGGCAGCTTACTGCTCCCTAGCATCCCACTCCATGCCCTCAATGAGAGGCTGGAGGGCTGTGACCCCCCAAAGCAGGCAAGACCAGCCAGAGCATATCTTTCAAACCCAGATCAAACTTTTCTTCTTGATGAAGAAGAAAAGGCATTTTTTCTGTATTTCTATCTTGTACTTGCCATTTCGGGGGGGACACCCAGTTACTCAACTCCTTCCCAAACCACAGCTATACGGAGGTGAACTTGCATTCATCATTTTCAGTAGGACTTTTTTTGCCATTTACATGTGATAGTCATATTGGCACTTCACAGCTACTGCAGACGTAATGGTGTTGAAATATGAAATGCTGTCTCTGATGCTTGTAACACAGGAAATCTTTAAAAACAGGCCTACTCATTTAAAACTGTATCTATGGCTATGAGCTGTGATAGGTAAACTGTGGAAAATATATACTGCAGAAACCTTTCTGCGCAGAGCTGTGGTTTGATCATGCTGCTGCCACTTTTTTAAATTTATATTTGGCTCCTGCAAATTCTTGCTACAAATTTTGACTACAGTAATCTGCATTCTTATTAACAGCTTGGTTTAAGGAAAGAGGGAAGTGTGGGAGGTGAAGGATTACAGAACAGTATATGGATGCCTCAGATACCTCTTCTTAGCAAAAGCTTGCTTAAATGAAAAAAAAAACAACAAACCTTTATATCCTCGGGGGTGGGGGTGGGGTGTGCTGGCTTGAAGCTGGAAAGGGAAAGTCATACACAGCTGGTGGGTGAAGGGCTGAGACATCAGGTGGAGCTGCCTGCAGTGAGTTAGGAAGGATTTAGAAAGCAGTCTATGCTTTTGATAAACAGGCATGTCATCATAGAGGAAGATCATATGCCAGAAGAAAATTAGTTTAGGAGGTATCTTCTAAGGACACCCATGGGCTGCTCGTGGAGGCGATGCCATTGCCTGTGGTGAAGGGACCCGGAGGTCCCTGCTCCCAATCACCTGCCTACCCTAGCAGCATGCTGCTGCAAACTCTGACATGCTCTGGGGGTTCCATCCACAGATTTTCACACAGCAAAATGGTACCATGGGCTTTCCTCCTTCCCACCCCTCCCCGGAAATCAGGCTTATGCCTGCATCCTACCAGCTCTTATGCCACCAGCTCAATGCTGATGGGACCTAAACCTGAAAGATTCCCTCATTTAAGGTGACTGAGGTAACCTTTTAAGTATTGTAATGTACTTTTTATAGCATGACTTTTTCTCCCAAGTTCTTCTAGCAGTTCCTGTAACACTGATTTATTTTTTTAATTATTATTTCAAAAGTGACCAACCATTAAAGTCACCAGCTTTTAATTTTAGCTCAAGTGCAGGTCTCCTCAGATTTGGAGGAATACCAGGTACTCTCATTGGGTAAATGTTACCCATTACCTAGAGAGCCATGATGGAAATAAAGTGTATAAAATTTAACCTGGTGTTTTCAATGGTAAATGTATTTTTTCACCACAAATGCCAGAAACACGGCTATAGCTATATCTACATGATACATGGGGGCTGGGATCTGACTCAGCAGAGCTCTCAGCCTCTAATTGCTGTATCCAGATTAACAGATATCCAGACCCTGTCTCTCAGTTGGGAGACAGCCACTAATGGCAAGGAGGCACTAAAGCACTTAAACCATCTCTGAGCCTAATTGTGCAGAAGTTCCTCTCCTGGCCACAGTCATGGAGTTTAAATGAACACGTTTTTGTTGTTGATGTGCTGAAACAGAAGCTGAGTATTTACACTGACAGGAGGAGGGAGGAACTTTACACCTGGACAGGTATAGCTTCTTAAGCCCTTTGGCTTTCTGCAGTAACCATGCAGCCACTGATTCCAGGATTTCTCCATGCAATATCCGCAACTTTAGCATAAATCACCGTTAACCTCTGACTTTGCACTGCAATGGGCTAAAAACCCTCACAGTCAGACATGGATGAGAGGCAGTTAAAGAAACTCTTCTGCACCTTCTCTTATTAAAGGCGGGAGCCAGTCTGCCTAAATAGGGATTAGAGCCTGACAACTTTGCAATTGCAACTTAGAATCAGACAGCAGAAGCTTCTTCCCACTCCCCCAGCCACTTGCCTTGCCTTGTCTTCTGGCTTATCAGAAGCTGCTGAGGCAGAGGCATGTGAGCTGGTCCCCAAGCAGCACAGTTGCCTGAAGCCTTATGCACCAGGCTGAAGGGAAACCCAAACAAAAAGACCAGATGCAGAAGTGAGCTGATGCTTAGCCTGGGTGCTGTGCCCTCCTCTGGAGCCCAGTGGTCCCTCCTGCTAGGACCATCTCCAGTTCACTGGGGATCTGGTGCCACATGCGTGCCCCAGCAGCCACCCCTCCTGAGAAGCAGGCTGATTTAGGCTCTCAGCATGAGCAGTGTCCAGCTTCATGGAATGTGTGTGCCCCTCTCTCCAAAACATCCCTGGGCCAAGGGGATAGGACACCTCCTGGCTACTGGCACTTTTAAAACTGAGAAAGCACAGCTTCCCCTCCCCTTCTCTTGGGAAACTCAGAACTACTTAACTGTCCATACTATATAATCTAAAGCAGGTAGCCCTGCTGCTTTAGGTGCCTCTGCTTAAAAAATGCATAGGCAAACCAGATTGCAAGAGGACAGAGGTGCACAGTACTTCCTCTTGGACTGGATCAACCTCTGGATGTCTTTACAGCAGCCTAGTTCTTCCTCTGCTGGAAATGGAGACGCTCAGGGCACCACATCTTCCCCTCAAGGCCTGTGAGCAAGGTATGCTAGCTCCAACATTGGGTTACATTCCCTGTAACTACCCAGCCTCTCCACCTAAGTTTTGCCATTGCTCCATATCATTGCTTTTGATGTGTGGATGAGAGGCAGTTTTTTCTTGCAAAGTATCCTCTGATCTCAGGGAATGAGAGGATTTCAAGCTGTGTCCTAGCGGTTGGCACAGCCTGGAGGTGGAGGGTTAATCAACACAGACAGCAGTGAGATTAAAGAAAAGTGACAGCTTGGGCTCAGTGATGTGCCATATAGACATGGGACATAAGAACATACAGAAGTGGTAACTTCATAGCACTGACTTTTGTAGCATAGAGGAGTAGTAGCTTTGTGCTAAAATTAATTTGTTTAAATGAAAGCTTTGTCTTTGTGTGTTTTTTCCAGCTGCATTGTTACAGTTGTTCTTCAGTATCTGTCCTTTAATGAAACTTATACAAAAAACAAAGACCATACACTAAGACTGCAGAATTGTTATTTCAGTTCCAGAAAGAGGCTTTTGAAGAGCCTATCATCCTCAAGGAGCTGAGAAAGTCAGGGCTCTTTGGCAGGCCAGTTATTACTGTGATGTTCAACATGGAGCAGTTACCTTGTTGCTCCTACTTCATTTTCTCCCAGTGTCTTGTAAAGCTGAGCAATCTCATTCTTGGTGTGCTTTTCAGGAAGGCTCCCTGGCAAGAGCACTCACAAGGGGAGAAAAAGGCAATTTGGGCTAAAACACTTAAAATCAGCTGTGAGCCAAGCTGACATGAGTGGGAGTAGAGTGAATTCAGCACTCAAGAAAGCAACCGCCACCATGCAGGCTCTGAAAGAACAGTTCATCTGTGAAACAGTGAGTAATATTTCTGGTTATATCATTGGCTCTCCTTGGGGAAAACTAAGTGTATCTCGATCCTGATATCATTGCTTCTACGTTTGGATTTCAATTGTTCTACTTGCATTTACACTCAATAAAGCACCAACACCTTCACCAGAATTAGCCATGGAAGTTGAGGAGATCAGGCACTCCAGTTTGTCCAGCAAGCAACTGTGCTGGGTCCTGCTTTCTGATGCTGCTAAGCCCTGGTAGAATTCTGCTCCCTTTGTCTCTCTGCTTCTGCTGCAGCTAGACATAGAGGGAAATGAGAGAAACCTTCCAGAGTTTGTGTATTCACGGGGAACATCGGTCTATTTCTGTTGGTGCTCTCAGACAACATCTCTAGCTCCTGATTATGATTAGCAGATAGCTAATTAACGAATTATTGCCTTGATGGCTAAATATGTTTATAAACAAACAGGTTTTGGAATGAGCTGAGGTCTGCTTGCTTGGAGTACAGCATTATTGCTGGAAGCTGACCATGAGCTCATCTTGCTCCAGCACAAAGGAAGATGTGGTCACCCCTGCACCTTTCTGGAGCCTTAAATTGGGAAGAGAGATCTTGGAAGGAAGTAGTGATTTACCTGAGTGACCACTGGATGTCATAATACCCCACAATGCTGCTAAAGCCTCATCTGTCCGGCAGCAGACGTGATTTAGAAAAGGCAACATGCTGCTGGCATTTGTTATGGCCCTGTTAAAAGCTGCAAGCACGCTGGGTCTTAAGATCTTAAAGATCATCTAGTTCCAATCCCCCTGCCATGGGCAGCAGACACGTTCCACTAGACCAAGTTGCTCAAAATAGGATGGGGATAAGCATGGAGAGCTGTGACTAGACATCTGGAAAAAAAACTCAGTAATTTATTTGGGCTTAGCTGGGATGGATGAAAAGGGTGGGAGGGCAGGGTGGACTCCAGGCTGAGGGGTGCCTGCTGCTGGCCTCCACTTTGCAGCATAGAGGAGAAAGCATGTGTGGAATGGGGCTTGCTATTAGGGTCTCACACCTACTCTCCAAGGCTGCTCCCATGTCCCCTTTGGCAGCTGGGGACTGCTGGCCACTAACTTGTACCAGGACATCACTTACATGTTTTAGCAAATAGCAACCTGCCAACTGCACCTGCTGGCTCAAACACCTTAAATACTACTTTAACACTTAAAGTATAATCAGTCCTCAGGTATGTCAGCTGGAGAGACTCAAAAGTACAAAGCACTGGAGGACAGTCACCATCCTGGCTGGAGTATGGGACATGTTTGGATAGCTGGGAAAGAGAGAGGTTGTTGTTCCTGATTTTCATGGTGTGTACTGTGGGAAAAGGGCTCCATGGCATGGTTTCCATCTTCTTCTCCTTGTGCTTTTTCAGCACTGGCTTTTTCCGTACCCACTGTTTTCCTCTCCCTAGCAGCGGCTACAACATGCATGGCTGTCCAGGCAGCTCCTTAGATGTACCAGTGTAAAGGGTATGTAATTCCCTCACACTGCTAGGGAGCAAAGCTGGACACAAACTGGTGCATGTGCAGCCTGGTTTGTAGGAGCCCAGGGGACACACCAGTGCAAGAATGGGACCCACCTTCTGTTGGTGACTTTGGTCCTCCAGAAATTTTAAAGGCAAGAAGGGGCTGTGTATTATATACTGTAAAACTGAATCAAAAGATTGATGCATCAAACCTGTAACTTCTTGTTGAGCAGTGACATGGCCTTTAAAAAGGCATCCAGCCTTGATTTAAACACCTCAAGCACTGGGGAATTGACCTATTTAGTTTCCTGTCCAGAGGCTGTGCTTGCTATGCATTTGTTGGTTGGATTAAATAGATTTCTATCAGCAGTGATTTCATCACGAAGCTACACCTAAAATGGGACTAACCAACATAGCACCTTCTTTGTTAAGCTGAATAGGTTGAACATCAGGGGTTTTTCAGTACGTTTGCTCCTGTAACTGTTTTGAAACCTACATTTAACATCCATTTGAAGTGTGGGCACCCAAAGTGGCCACTGCTGTCTGGTACTGATCCAAGGTACCAGAGTGACCAAATGGAAGTAATACCACTTTCTTGTGTACAGCAGAAATCCCCATCCTTTGCTTGGGGACTGTCTGAGCTCACTCACATCCCTCTCTGCAGGCAGAGGGGCCAATTTCATGGCTCCTCTTTGCTTTTTTATGCTGATGGGAGGAGGCTTTAGCCCTTTCCCTGTTCTCCTGTGTGTCTCTGTCCCTCTCCCTATCCTCCCTACCAGCCTGTACAGGCTTGGCTTTTATTCAAACTCCTGGGTGACCTGCTTTCTGCTGTGACTCCAACAGCAGAAAACTACACAGGTGAGGCTTTTCCTAAAGTAGTTTTCTGCAATTATGTGCGGAAAAGTGTCTCACAGGGAGTCTATCACTCACTAGCACAAGGCAAGCAGCAGGGCTAAAAGGCTGGGAGCAGGGAGAGGGTAAAGGGGAGGCAGGAGCAGTCGCATGCCCTATTGTTGTCTGTGCACTGGCCAAGCTGGTCCTTGTGAGGGAAGCCTGCCTCGTCCCAAGCTGTTAGATGCTGGAGATATGAGCTTGTAAGCTAATGCTAGGCTTTAAATGATGCTGTTTTTCCAAGGGCCTGAAAGAAGGTCTTAACTGATGCTCCTTGTGAAAGAGCTGGGTGAGCACTTCTGGAAAAGAGCTGGTATTTTAGTTAAAGGCCCTTTAAAATGGGTTGTGCATCTTTCTTTTCCAAATGTGTGGTCCCCCATGGCTACTATGGAGTGAACCATTCCATTTCCATACCCACAGGATTAAAGCTAGTGACAGCACATCACACTTAAAAATCACTGTTTATAGGGGCCTGCCCAGAGATTTTTATGAAGATGAACCTGTCCCCTTTTATACACATGCGAAGAAGTTAAACTGACTTGTTCAGTGGCTCAGCAGTGGAGTCAGAACTGGGTCCAGCTGACACTGTGGAAGAATTTATCCTTTAGCAGGCCAGGATTTTCTGTTGAGCCAGGTACAATCTTGGGCAGCTGCCACAAACCTACCTCCTTTCCCAGCTCATAAATGCTGAGAAACTTCTCAGGTATCCTCTTGTGAGAGAGAATAATACAGTGGATGCATTGTCATCATCAGCTCTTCAGAAAGTGTTGCACCTGGATCCCACCCTTACAGAGCCCTCAGTGCTTCAGATAAAGCAGTGATAAAAGAGATAAGTGTATGGTTTTGTGTGTGTAAAAGCCAAGCTCTCAGGGCACTAAATCTGCCTCCTTGTGAAGAATTTCTTAAGAGCTGTATGCCAGTTTATTATTCTTTGCTTCAACTCTAGATAGTTACTGACTACTTCCACCTATTTGTTCCAGAATGGTGGCAGCTTTATTTAGGTGACAATAGGCTGTAATCTAATTCCCAAGTGGATGAATACTCTCCAAGGTGTAGTTTATCTTGATGATCCAAGGAACTGAATTACTGACCGAAAAAATAGAGGTGTTCCTGCTTAGGTATTTATGCTCCAATTCTCCAGTACTTGGGCTAAATAAATGTTTGAAGTATTTGTGACATGAGAAGGAAAAGCACAGGAAAAGGAACGGAATGGCAGTGAGGGGCAGACTGGTAGAGGAGCTGAAGCTGGGGATATTTTGTTGTTTGCTTCTTAATTCCTTAAGTAATTTACTGAAGACAGTCTCCGTCTTTCAGCCAAGGACCGCACCTTCAGCCACGCTGGCTGTCACCCAGCACCTCGTTGCTTTTCCTGTGCCTGAACTGCTTCCCAGGAGAATCTGCTCCTAGGATTTGCCAGGCTCAGTGGTGCCGAAGGGAGCATCTCCAGAGAGGAGCCTCAAGCCCCAGCACCCCGTACATGTCTAAAGAAGAGTAGATGAGGAGTGCAGGTCTGCATCTGTCAGGGTCCAGGGTATGTTCAGAGGACTCAGCGCCTGGGCCCAGCCTCCCCTGGGACCTGCCCTGCAGACAGCCCCTCAGACCTACGTCAGAGCTTGTCACGCAGACCTATACGCATGACATATCGTAGCTGTTCTGAACTGTTCTGTTCCGTTTCGTTCCATTCTCTTCTATTCCATTCTATTCCCAGCGCTCAAAATGGTTTGTGTGATGAGACCATCATTTACCTGAAACGCCAAGGGGTTTTCAGCACCCAAAAAAACCCTTGCAGAGACACAAATCACAAAGGTTGCAGGTGGAAAGAGTATTTTATTTATTTAGAAG
>WYDI02006988.1:0-44522 GCA_009867235.2 Psittacus erithacus
GTGGTGTTCAAGGCCAGGTTGGACAGAGCCTTGGGTGACATGGTTTAGCGTGAGGTGTCCCTGCCCATGGCAGGGGGTGAGAATAAGACGATCTTAAGGTCCTTTCCAACCCTAACTATTCTATGATTCTATGATTTATGAATTGCTGCCTCCCTGATGCACACACACTTGCACATTTGAGTTCCTCAGGCGTTGCTTTTTATTGATGCCTCTTCTACTTTTGGAATAGGACATCTATCTGGTTAAAAGCCCCCTTGAAATTATAACCCTAAACCCAAACCCCCTCATTTCCAACAGATGAAATGTTCTCTGAGCCTCTGCACCAACTCATAATGCATACTGTCTTACTTATGTAACTTCATTGACTTACTCAATATTCCATTTGATACAAGGCAGGAAAGGATCTTCCAACCGTTACCAATGTACCTCCAGTTTCTCATGCAATGCCATGACTCAGTGATGGAAATTTCCTGTGACAAGCCCATTCTATTAATGGTTAATATCCATCCCTTTGTTGTCCAGTTGTTTTTGAAGTTCACAATTGCTTGTCACCAACCTCACAATATTTTTCTGCTGCTGCTTTTGTTACAGAAACAGATGTGAAGAAGCAGGATGGAGCTCAAGAGGGGAAAGACCTTCATAAAATCCAGTGCACAACATGAGAAAGAGCCACCAGTGCTCACAGTTCCTGTAAGCAAAGACAATACAGGGAAAGACAAAACAGCAGCTCTGGAGGGAAACCAAAGTGTGGCTGAAGTCCAGCTGGCATGTTTGGCCACACACAAGAACTATAGATTTTCTACCAGAGCAACAAGGAATGGAGCTGGTGATCACAGCCTGGAAAAATCATCTGGGTCCTCCTACAAACTTGTAAGGAAGAGTAAAACCCATGACTGCGTTGCTGAGGCAGACAAAACAGAGCACTGCAGCTCCAGCAGTAGGGCTTGTGAGGAAGGGTTTTCTGGAAAGGGTAAGGGCCGGCTTGTGAACAGTATCAGCTTTTCAGGGATGTCCAGCTCCAGCAGTAAGAAAGAGCGTGTGGTCAGCCCAAGCCAGTCTGCATGCAGCAGCCAGATGATCGATTACAGGAACTTTGTGCCACAGATGCCTTTTGTACCAGCTGTAGCAAAAACCATTCCCAGGAAGAGGATTTCCCTCAAGAGATCTAAGAAGGGGCTCAGAGATATATTCCATATAAGAAAAAACAAACCGGACAGCCTCACGTTCCTGGTGGAGAAGGACAAGAATTTGTCTTCTCCAGCCTGCAAGAGCAAGTTGTCTGGGAGCCTTGCGAATTACCTTTTCAAGTCTGGAGAAAGCTTTGCACCTGACTGCTTGTACCAAGACTGCTCAGACAGTGAACTGCAGTCTGACTCTTCCTATGACTGCTGCAACACCCTGTGTGAAGATGTTGCCTCTCTGAAGAGCTTTGACTCCCTCACTGGCTGTGGGGAAATCTTTGCTGATGAGAGCTCTGCTCACCTGGAACTGGAGAACAGCAAGGAAGTTCTGCTGAGGCAAAGCAAGCACAAAGACAGCCCTGTCATGGGCTCTTTCCAAGGGGGGGTGGAGCAGCTGGCCTCTCCTGGCCAGAATGAGACTGTTGAATTTGCAAAATTTTGGGATAACATCAACAAATCAGTGAGGCTACATCAGAGTGCTCTGTTTGATAAGAAGGTACGGAAGGTACTTGGTTCTGATGTGGAAACAGCTAGAAGCCAGGCTGCTGTGTCTGTGACAGTCCCCCAAGTGTCGCCTGATGAAGATGGTGACAATTCCAAAGACAGCTCCACAGAAACAGGAACGCCAAAAAGTGACAACCAGGAATCCATATCCACAAGTGATGAGGGCTACTATGATTCATTCTCTCCTGGACAAGATGATGAAATGAAGGAAGCTGAGACCCCCGGGATCCCAAGTAGATTTCCAAGAGACAGCTACAGTGGAGATGCCCTTTATGAGCTCTTCTATGACCCAAATGAAGTAAAAATAAACTCAGCCTTAGATGATGACCTGTGTGCATCTGAAAGCTTTTCAGAACAAGCCATTGAAATCCCTTTGTCCATTTACAGCTTTCATGTTGGAGCTGAGGAGAACATGGCTTCCCAACCAGCTCTAGACATTATCAGCCAGGGCTTTTTCCACAGCACATGGAAAGGCAAAGAGTGTTTGCTAAAGCTCTGTGATACTGAGCTTTCCCTGACCATGGGGATAATAAACTGGCTGCGTAAACATGCAGGACTCATTTCCTCCCCTGACTCTCCTCAGAGTGCTCAATCACAGCCAGAAAAGTCTAATGATTCATCAATCCCAACCAGCTCCAGTCCAGAGCAGAAAGTGAGCACAGAAGCTCAGCAGGAGAAACCAAGCAAACAAGAACCGAATGCAGTTAACCCATGTATGTCCTTGGATGAAAGCAAGCACGCAACCCAGGCTTCCTCAGAAAACATTGCTAAAAGAGACCGCAGCCTAGACTCTTGCCCGAACACATCTAATCTGGATTTCCAAGTAAGGGAATGGAATAGCCACAAGGATTCACCTACAGTGCTTGGGAATGTGGAAATTACCAGAGCACCAAACTATGCGCCACAAGCACTGGATAACAGAGACAATCTGCAGACATCTTCAACAGAGAATAAGAAGGCGACAATTTCAGATGGATATGAGACATGCAGAGATAAAACCCCACTGCCAGAAAAGCTGAGCAGAGAGAGTGTCTCTCAGAGCTCTGAAAACCCTCGGTTAGATGATAATAACGAAGTAGAATCATGTTACTCCTACAAGACTGCTGCGACCTCACTCCTGGATCCTCTTGAGAGGGAGGACAGAAATAAACCAACGTATCACTCTGTTTCTATTTCCTGTGACAAACCGCTGCAGCCTCTGACTCTCAGACGCTTTCAGAGTTACATTAGTCCCACACCAACAGAGAGCAGCCCTAACATAGTGCAGCTCTTAGAGCGCTGTGTAACACAAGTGGCATCATTAGAAATCAGCTATGAAAGCAAGCACCTGGAAGACAAATGCATTGGGAATGAAACGAACAGTATCATTTGTAAGATATCTCAGTACAAAAACAAGTTGGTGCTGCAAAATGAATGCAACTGCATTGCCCAAAATCCGGAATACTCCAGTATTCCTAGCACAAACCAATATAACTACGAGACAAATTCCCAACCCAGCAGTCTGTATCATTTGAAGCAAAACAGGGAGCAAATTTACTCTGAGGATCAGAAAAGTAGAGCAAAAATCCTAGATGAGGTCACTAGAAGCAAGATAAACTTTGAATATGCCCAGCTAAATAATCAAGCACTCTGCTGTTTAAAAGACTTTACGTTTGACCTCAGTCCAAGTGACTGTGCTCCTGCTACAACTCTTAGTAGACCAACATTTTTACCTCTCTTTAACTCTGTCTGCTCAGACATACCTGCTACTTTCTCACAAGCTTCATGCAGCTCCACCGTCCCTCGAGCTGACCTGCTGGAGCCCAAGCACTGCAGCCCAGGGCTGTGGAGTTATGCAGAGACTCCCTGCAGGGACATGGCTCAGTTGAGTGCTCTGTCCCCTCACCTAGAGGCAGCAACCCCGGACACAGCAGTGACAGGGAGGAACCACCAGTAACACACCTGCATTGAAAAGGTGAGTGCTTAGGGGAAGTCTGAAATTTAAGGTGAAATAACTAACAGTTGGAGGCTGATACCTACTCAGGGTTTCTCAGTTTCTTAGCTTGTTTCGAACCTTCACTCCAGCATGGTAGTTGAGAGTAACTGGAATTTAAATTGCCCAGACCAGGAGCCTCGTATAGCAGGTATCACACTGAATGAGTCTTTACAAGTCCCATACAAAGGTTGAAGCCCCATCTTCCACCAAGGTGCAGCAGTTTTCACACCAGCTGAAGCAGGGAAAATTTTTCCTTTCGCGCTCCAGTCTGGAGCAACATTGGTGGACACGGGCTGCTGGCCACGGGCTGCTGGCCACAGACTCCTGCCAGCTTTCAGCTCAGATTTCTCACTACCAGGTCATGAAACCCTAGAATCATAGAATGGTTTGGGTTGGAAAGGACCTTAAGATCATCCAATTCTAACACCCTGCCAAGGGCAGGGACACCTTCCACTACACCATATCGCCCAAGGCTCTGTCCAGCCTGGCCTTGACATTCCCAGAGATGGAGCATTTCCCACTTCTTTGGGCAACTTTTTCGAGTGCCTCACCACTCTCACAGTAGAGAACTTCTTCCTTATATCTTAACTTCAATATATCTTGTATATAGAAGATATGTAGATATATTTCTTATAACTTCTTCAGACTGTATCTAACCTGAACTTCCCCTGTTTAAGTTTAAACTTATTACCCCTTGTCCTATTGCTATAGTTCCCTGATTAAGAGTCCCTCTCCAGCATCCTTGTAGGCCCCCTTCAGATACTGGAAGGTTGCTATGAGGTGTCTCCATGCAGCTTCTATTCTCCAAGCTGAAGAACCACAACTTTCTCAGCTTGAATTCAGGAGAACCTCCAGCCCCCTGAGCATCCTAATCATTATTTCTGAAATTAGAAATTCAGTACAGGCAAGGAAAGGTTTGTGGTCACAGCCAGTGTGTTTAAGAAACCAGTGCCAGGCACAGCTTTTTAGGGTTAGAACAGGAGATCAATGTATGCGTTGCACTGATATTTGTAATTTGTTGTGAATATTAATCTATAGGGTACTGCTGAGAATATCCCTGCCTTCGCAGGCTAGGAACACAAAGGGATTCTAATTCTGAGGAGCTGCTTTCTGGTAGAAACAGAGAAGGGAGTCATAGCTGCTTGGCTGTCAGAAGTGGTAGCATACTGTATCTTGATACTGTAAAAGACATATCGCAAGTAGACATTCCTGGACTTGGGGCACTTTTTAGTGTAGAGTATGATACGGTAGCTGCTGTATGCCACCATGTGTCAGCACTGATATTACCTGCAATGTCAGCATTATAGTTGATATTATATTATAGTATGATAGCAGTTCACATGCTGTCACCTGAGTCCCAGAGAGAAGACAAATCCTGTTTTTCCAAAAGGGATCTCCTGATACTTAATACAGGTTTCTCTATTTTATAATATAGATGGAATTTGCATACTTATAAAGTGACTTTGAGGAATGGCCTCCTTTCAAGGAATCAGTTCACTATAGGCTTGCTGCTTTTTACAATTTCCTAGAAAATAATTAAAATGCATTTAAACTAGTTAAACAAAATGGCTGTGGCGACAGATATAAACACTGCCACGTGACTTTTTCCTACCCAGTTTCTTCTTGCCTGCCCACAGTGACAGATGGCCTACAGGTTTGCCGGAAACCTACATCTTTTGGAAGGTGACTCAGGATCTTTTCCTTAATCACGGGGGTGGTACTGTAAGAAAGTCAATAGATAAACATGGTGTTACTCCTGAATCCATGGAGACAGACAGCACTGAGAAACACTCCTACGCTGGACATGACTGTGCAAACCCAAGAGCTTATACATGAAGAATGCTCCCAGATTCACTGCTAAAAAACTCAGGAGCTGTGAGAGAAACGGCAGATCCACAGGTGGCTTCTGCTTTGTACCTCAGAGCAAGTGCTGCATAAGCAGCTCCAATGCGGCCCCTGCTCCTCCCATGGACTCCCAGGCCTGACCTGGAAGGACTGGGAAGGTCAACTTTCTTGCCATTCACTGCAAGGCAGAGGAAAAGCTGCCTTCAAAAAGCTGGTTCAAAAACCATTAAAATCTCCAGGTTTTGTCAACCCATCCCTGCATGTCCCAGTAACCACAGTAACAAATGAGCTGATCCTTTCTGCTCCAAGCAGTGTACAGAGTTCCCCTGAGTTATGTCTGGTCTCCAGGGCTCCTCTACCCCCCGGAATATAGACACACAAGTGTGATGAAGAATGACAAAAGAAATGCCAGTCCCAGCTTCTTTTCCATTTCTCCCTTTCCTGGCATGTTAGAGAGAAATTTGCAAAGGCCTCATATATCTGAGCTTACCAGGAATTTAAACCCTGATGATAAAGGAACCCCACTGGCAAATCGCATCCTTACATGAGGATAGAGAAGGGTTATGTAGAACATGCAAATTACCTGTAGGAAGTGCAATGAAAGGCATAATTTTCATGCTACAGTATCAAAGGGCTGGGACTCCAGAAGCAAATGCAGTCCATTCCCTGAATATGGGCAGGACTCTGAGATTTGTGTGTTTGTGGACCAGCAGAAACCAAGCTGCAGAAAACTGCACTTTTCAACTGGATGTTTTCTAGTAGGAAATTTCATTCTCAACAAGGGAACACTGTCCTAGAGCAGTGCATTGGGATGTCTTCCTGACTCAAAATCTCAGGAGCTGACCAAACAGACAGACAATACTGCACATCACAGCAACTGGACACAGGTAGAACAAAGAAAGCACTCTGTGCAAACAACAGCATTTCAGACCACTGAGCCATTTCTACCACTTAAAGAGGTTTGAAGTGCACCTTCCATTAACTGGTAGATGTGGCAGAGCAATAGAAACCACGTGTGCCCCCAACAATATGTGCTCACTTCATTCAAATGCAGAACTGCCACATGATGTACCAGTTCAAGCTTCTGGACATGTTTCAGTGATAGCACTAAAAGGAATGAATTGCAATAAGCTTGACCTCAGGTCAGAAAAAAACAGATAACTGTCAGTCAAAGAAGGATTGCCATAATGGCTAGGGCAGCTGTAGATAAAAGAAGACAGTACGGCATATGTGATTGCTGTTATCAAGGAACTGAGATTCAGAAGCAAAAGCATGGCAGGTGGGTTGGAACTAGATAATCTTAAGGTTCTTTCAAACCCTAACTATTCTATGATTCTATGAAAATACAGCCTAGATACTGCAAAGTGACAGAGGAATATGTATCTGATCCTCACCAAATGAAGGGCTACTTGCAGCCTAGGCAATTTCTGTAATGCTTTTTATTTCCTCCTGGTTCAGCTTCATTCCTTTTGTCTTAAATAAGGTTGGATTTCTCCCAGAGAGATATTTCTCTGTCTACCAGGTATAGGGAAGCAGGCTGCAATATCTGGATTTGATAAAAGGGAAAAGCAGAATGGG
Organism: Psittacus erithacus; assembly: GCA_009867235.2. Taxonomy (NCBI): domain Eukaryota; kingdom Metazoa; phylum Chordata; class Aves; order Psittaciformes; family Psittacidae; genus Psittacus; species Psittacus erithacus. The sequence continues at coordinate 7,084 of WYDI02006988.1, forward strand.
GCCTCATCTGCTTATGGGCAATTGTCTGATAAACTATGGCAATTATTTCTCAAAATAGGCAGAGAGATGCCTTAATAGGTAAAAAAATAAAAGCAGAATCCCTCTGCACACAGCAGGGAAAGAGTACAGTAATACATTCAAAGCCTGGGGTAAGAAATCCATCCACTTCCATTCTCCTTCCACAGCATAGCAAAGAGGTCATCTCTAAGTCTCACATGATGAAATGTAAACCCAATGAATTGCAGAGACAGCCAGCACATTTTCTACACTGGAAATGCCTCTGGCTCTGAAACATACACCTCTATAATGCGAGTTGCCTAGATCCATCTTGCACTGAACCAGCTATTGAAATCTCATCTGACAGCCCACCAGCCACACACATGCACGTACGCACGTGGCTTCTGTTCGCACAAATGCATCACAGAGTACAAATGTCCTGTTTGTCACATATGGTGCAAGAGAGGCAAAGAGCAGAGAGACAGGCCACTGCCTCTGATAATATATTTGAGTGTTAATCACCATATGTCCAGATATGGGGTGTGAATGCTAGATTAAACTATTTTCTCCTTCATTAAATGCTGTTGCTTCTGGACGTGGCTCTGTTTCACCATACTGTCTTCATGGGACTTTGTCATCAATGCTTACTCCCCAAAGTCAGAATGCTGTCAGGAGTAAGAAACATTCTTGCCAGCTTATTTGCTAGAGAAGAGTTTTTCAACATAGCTATCAGCACAGATGAACTCTTAAATGGCAGATGCACTATAATGCTGCTAAATGTGTTTCATTTTAAAACTGGAAAGATTTGATTTGCTGCTTTACCATGTATTGCAGTAAGATGGTTTCCATGGAAACAGTCTTATCGGGACTCTAGTTTTCCCCTGACAACAGTACAGAAATCTAAATTCTCATCTTTATTGCACCAGCGTAAATGTGAAGCTGGGGGAACAATTCCCAGATTTAATCCTCAGAGCAGAAGCCTGCTCCCAGTCTCCTTAGGCTTGAGTTTGAGATTTTCAGGGAGATAAGCAATGGTAGGAAAGAAGAAAAAGGAAAGCAATTTCTGCAGACAGCAGCATGGGTGAAGGGAGAGGACATAGGAAACAAACACAGGGTCTTTGTATGAGAAATGGGGAGAAGTCAAGGCAGAATGGAAACAAATGAACTGCTTACTCAGAGGCTTAGTGTCTTGCCTGAGAACTGCAAAATCACAAGTCAGGTTTTGGCTATAGAAACTTTTTAATTAGCTTCATGAGACTGGGCCAAATATCACCCCACTTGTTTAAATTGAAAGGATGGATCAGTTGTTACCATTCTGGAGAAAACCTGCTTCGCTTCTGTGTTACTGTGATGGGCAGGAAGGCATAAGGGTGGGAAGAAGGGGAAAGTGACAGAGTAGTATCCAGTTACACAGCAGGCTTCTTCATTTAAACAAGAGACAATCTTGGCCAGTCTGGAGTACAGTCATAGAGACACTGAATGCAAAGCAGAACCTCAGCTCAAGAATCACAGAAAAACAAAATGGTTTGGGCTGGAAGAGTCCCTAAGGTTCATTGAGTTCCAACCCCCTGCCACAGACAGGGACACCTTCTCACTAGATCATGTTGCTCCAAGCCCCATCCAGCCTGGCCTTGAACACTGCCAGGAATGGGGCAGCCACAGCTTCTCTGGGCACCCTGTGCCAACGCCTCAGCACCCTCACAGGGAAAAACGTCTGCCTTATGTCTAATCTCAGTCTCCCCTCTGGCAGGTTAAAGCCATTCCCCTTGTCCTGTCACTACAGGCTCTTGTCCAAAGCCCCTCTCCAGGTTTCCTGTTTCTTTTAGGCACTGGAGCTGCTCTAAGGTCTTCCCTTCAGGAGCCTTCTCTTCTCCAGGCTGAACCAGCCCAGCTCTCTCAGCCCAGCTCCAGAGCAGAGCTGCTCCAGCCCTTGCAGCATCTCCGTGGCCTCCACCAGACTCGCTCCAGCAGCTCCATGTCCCTCTTGTGCTGTTGCCCCAGAGCTGGATGCAAGACTGCAGGGGGGGGGGGATCTCCCCAGAGTGCAGCAGAGGGGTCCCTTGACCTCCTGCTGCTCACACTCTGGGGATGCAGCCTAGCACACAGGTGGTTTCTGGACTCAAGCACACACTGAAGCCGGGTCACGGGGAGCTTCTTATCAACCAACACCCCCAAGTCCTTCTCCTTAAGGCTGTTCTGAGCCCATTCTCTGCCCAGCCTTTGTGCTTGGGCTTGCCTTCACCCAGATGCAGGACCTTGCACTTGGCCTTGTTGAACCTCATGAGGTTCACAGGATCAATTATTCAGGATTAAGGATTTTTGCCCCTTCTTCACCCCTTTGTTATTTTTTTCCAAATTATGGACACGAAAGGGAAAAAAAAAAAAAAAATCAAGCCAAGGTGCCTTCTGGGCTGTGCTATGCAATCAGGGAGATGCTTGCACAGAAATCAATGGCAAAACAAATTCTATCTGCCTTTGATAAGGATGAGGAGGAAGCCTTATTTACAGCAGGAGACACTAGGAAAAAACACTGCATCAGAAATTTTCACACTTCCAGCTTTTCCAGAAGACTGTGCCCTCTGTTTTCAGCTGCACTTTCAGGAAATACGTGATTGGGTGTTAGCCTTAATTAACCCTGGTGCAGCTGCAGTTCTGAAGTAAGGGAAGGTGGTATTTTACACAAACATCAAATGGGGCTTGTCAGGAGAAGGAAGAACACTGAGGAAGGAGCAGCTCTTCTGTGTAATTTAAATAGAGGATGCTGCAATTTGTGGCTCTTGGATAAATACCAGCAAAATCTCCCTTCCTTACCCACCCTTTCTTCCCTCAAGCATAAAGGAAAGTTGGGTTTTGCTCTGAAATAAGCTCTAAGTAGACTGTTGCTATAGCAACCAACTCCCTGAAACCTGTTCATAATTCAGATGCTGGCCTAATCTCCTACAAAATACACCTTCCAAAAACCCCATGTTCACAGCTTCCTGGGAAACAACTGAATGTTTTTACAGTGAGTTTACCTGATCAGGACAAGGTCGGTTATGTTAGTTTCCAAGAGGGATTATGTATTTGGAAGCAGTTTGCTACTGAGATAGCAAAAAGATGCCAGGAAACAGCAGGGTTGCAATTTAAGGCTTTTTGGGCTATATTTCTTAAAGCTTCAATTAATCACCTCAAGTCTCAAAAGTACTTTTCAATGATCATCTGTAAGATTTCAGAACACTTAATTATAGAATGATAGATTGGTTTGGGTTGGAAAGGACCTTAAAATCACCCAGTTACAACCCCCTTGCCATTGGCAGGAATGCCTCACACTCAACCAGGTTGCTCAACCTGGCCTTGAACACTGCCAAGGATGGAGCATTTACTACTTCTTTGGGCAGCCTGCGCTGGTGCCCCACCACCCTCACAGGAAGGAACTTCTTCCTTATATTTAATTTGAACTTCCCCTGTGTAAGTTTAAACCCATTATCCCTTGTCTTATTGCTACAGACCCTGAGGAAGAGTCCTTTTCTGGCAGCCTTGTAGTCCCCTTCAGCTATTGGAAGGCTCCAATGCAGCTCAAAAGCTGTTTACTTAAAAATCACGCAATAAAACTAATAAATAATTTTTCTGTTAGAGAAAGGCATGTTAGTTTTCCCTTCTGTGTTTATTAAAGGAGACAACAGCTGCACTGTATGACTGAGTAGAGCCCTTGAAACACAAACTAAGAATAGATGAGGTCCATTTAAAAATAAGATTTATTGCTGATTGAGGGCTGTATGATGCAAATGATAGAAATCTGAAGGCTTTATGTTGTGAGATTTTATAGTGATAAACATATGCACAGAAACTTAATAGGAACAATTCTCTCTATTGCTCCCTTGACCTCTGTACCTTACACATTTCATATTAAAGATAGTCCACCCATCAGTGTATATAGAAATTGTAATGCCCTTGACCCATGGTGGTTTGATCAAGTAGTCAAAAGTCGCTCTCCAGATTTCTTGTAAGCTCCCTTCAGGAATCAGAAGAGTGTTACTCTTCTGAGCTTTTACTCTTCATTGTGTCAACTGTTTTACCAGTCATGTTCTAACATTTTACAGACCACTAGTAACTTCAGAACCCCAAACTGCAAACTGGTGCTCTGCAATGTACTTCTGAGCCCTTCAAAAATTCTGGATTTCATGATCAGAAAAGGAAGGTTCTGCTTTTCTAATAACCTTACAGTAAGAGCCTCTTTCTAGCTTGGTTCTACCCTGTACCAGTCACTGTTGTCTACTGTACCACCATTCCCATTCTGCTGCTCCTCTCTATGCCTTAACTGTGTTTTAGGGAAGCAGCATTTTTGCAAAGCCAAATCCTATAGCTCATTTTCAGCCTAACAGCCAGTAAACACCAGTAGAAATTTTGAATGATTTGAACTGGTAGAATACTGCTCTTAACACCTGTGGGATTTCCTCAGAAAATCAATTTCACTAATCCCCATAATGCATTTTCTCATGTGAACCATGCTGCATTGTATCTCCGAAGACCAGCAGGGGAGGATTCTTCCCTGACCTGAAATGTGATAGCATAAATATAGATATACTATATACTCTACCTATGCCAGAAGATATGCTGTCTTCCTTTATTTGCCATAGAAAAAAAATGAAGTCTATAACTGCTATTGGATACTAAATATTATTGGCCCAATTATGAGTAGCAGAGTGACCTTAGCTGTGTTTTGGCTTCTCTACAGATAGATGAATCATCTACAGATAGATAAACGAACTTCGAAGTTGCCCACACTGTCAGACAGTGCTGGCAAGAGCAAACCAACAAAAAACCACCACCCCCACCCCCCCCAACCTCCCAACCAGTTTATTAATTTCTTTATCTAACATTATACCTTACATTCTACCAAAAGGAATGGAAAAAGAGGCAATTCTAATGAATGCACATAAATAATACGATTGGATATAGGCTGTAATTATAATTTTGCATCTAGCAAACAAAAATCTTTATGCTGAAAGTTAACAATGAATATTTACCCTGGTTATATACTTGAAGGTTTAGAGATGAATTCTTGCAATGTACAACCAGTTTCCTTTAGGAGTGCAGGCTGAAGCTACAAACTTTAGTACTGCCACACAGAAAAGGCCTGGGGGCATGGGCAGGAGATAACCATTACAGAACAGCTGGATTACTCTTCATCTGTACTAGGAACCAAGCAAGCCAGTGATGAGCAATCGAAAAGGGAGGAACACAATCCTCAGCAAGCCAGCATCACTTGGCTAGGGCAGGAATGTTGTATACCAGATGGCCCTTTTGGCAATTCAGTAAGCCACTGATGTGACTCCAATGTGGAGGTGGTGGCCAGACCACCTGCACCAAGATACAGTTGCTGTAGCTGAGCTCACACTGAGGAAGGAAGTTAAAGGAATGTAAGGCCCGTAAAATCTTAAAAAGGGCCATGAACATTTTTATGAAGTACTGGTATCTGGGAAAACTACAAATGAAACATTAGCAACAAGCTAAGCAGCACAATTTAGCTCTCCTATAGGCACTTCTTTTGTTATATTTCTCAAGATCACATAGTTCTTTCTTACATAAGCCTGAGATACACAGGCAGTGTGCGAGCCAGTTGGTCCTCCCCAGTCAACACAACATTTGTTTTTGCATTCCCATGAGGCAGAAGTTTTTTCAAGTGCTGGCAGCTCTCCATTATTTTGGCATTTTGGTGCACTAGGAAGACCTGGATAGCAGAAAACCATAGCTAAAATGGGCTCTTGGGAAGGCACTGTAGTAGGAGCAAACATTTTTTGCATCGAAGAGTTTCCATCTGGCCTGGCCTGCTTTAGCAGCTAAGAAACCCAGACAAACCTACATTCTGTGCGAGCACAACATCACACACAGCACATTCCCATGCATTCGTACTGTAAGGCACCTGTGTGCACAGTCAGCTTAATCCACAATCTGAGGAACAGCCCACAGATCCTGGATCATTAACTGAAACTGCAAGTCCCCTGGTCACCTCTGACTTCATACAGTGATTTGCTGAAAGGCGCTGTTCCTTACAGTGCACAGGCCCTGACTTTCCTTGCACATCCCTCTTTCACTATCTGCTTCGCTGCCCAGCCATCTCATAGGTTCTTCTCGCTAGCATGTCTGTGGGATAGAGTGGGCATAGACCTTATCCCGAGAATCACAATGCTCAAATAAGCCTAATTATTTAGTCTTTGAGGCTAGTTCTACTAATAAATGCACTGTTAGACACTGTGTTTTCTGATGTGATGCTACATGTGTTAAAAGAATGAATGCTTCGTGTAGCTTCCAATTAGCTGGGAAATGTTTTCTGGTTCTTTGCCTAGGACTTAGACAACAGTAGCATTGTTAGCAATAAACTGCCACCTCCTAATGTTGAGTTACAAGAGTTAGTGGTTTAGTAAATTATCACTGACCTCCTTAATTTATTTAATTACTCATGACGCTTTTGAAAAATCCTGTTAAAAGGTATTTTAAGTTCATAGAAATTGGGACAATGTGTATTTAGAATAGATGAGTTTATTTGCGACTCTATGGCACCAAACTACTGTCCAGTAAAAAAAAAGACAGGATTCCTAAATATGTTTTGGACTGGCTTCCCCATTGGTCTGTAACAAAACAGTTCAGTAAAACCAGTCTTTTCAAAAGAATTGCCTTTTGGCAACTGTAGACCTTGAGCATTCTCCATTAGGATGTGGCGCCAAATTTTCTTACATCATCTAAACCTCTTCACAGTTCTCTGCTACTGCCCTGCATTTTCTGCCTCTTTCACCTTTCTTAGCACTGATTTCATCCTGCAGGAGGGGAAGAGATGCAGGCCTGAAGATAACGTTGCTAGAAGCAGCATTAACTCCATGTGCTGCCCCAGTAACAAGGCTATAGAAAGAACAGTTCCTTATCCACTTCCCTCTATCTTTTCTGGACACTAAACTGCAAGACTTCCAGGAAAGTCTTCCAGTAAGGGACCTGCAGACCCTCTTCTGCTGCTGCATCTGCACTTCTCTTAACTATATGTGTCTTTGCCACAAAGCAGAGATAGCACCTCACCCTTACCCTGACCTGCAGGCACTGAGATTTTATTTAATCAGCTCTGCAAATCTATATCCAGTATTCTGTTATCTAATGATAACGCCATATGGCAATCATCCAGAGAATAGAAATCAACAAAATTCCCCTAATGGCAACTTATCACTCATCATGTCACACAGCAATCTACTTAGTGTTAGAATTAAAGGCATAAAAATTTAAAGTGAGCACACTACAATGGTGAGTAATGGCCCAATACAAATCATTTCATAGTTGAGTAAAATCCTACCATAAACAGAGCTTTCTTCAGCACCCAGGAAGAAAATTCTTTTGTCAATTAAGGCCTAACTGTTATCAACTGAAGACTTGAAACTTAGCTATTGAAGAACTACGCTTTCAGACAGATTTCTGACTTTTTACATAGACATAAGTTTATAGTAACATAAATACCCAGAGCAGCAGAATCTATTGCAAAGATTTCTACTAAGTTATTAATTGACACACAGGTATTTCTTTATGTTTTAGGGGCATACCTGAAAAATCCATCTCAGTGAGAATAAAATTATGTGCATTCATCCAAAAAATCAGAACAGTTCATTGCTATAACTTTAGGTTTTGTCTTCACTTTTCCACTCGTGCAATTCTCATATTACAACACTGGGAAGATAATAGATAAAATCTTGTCTTAGAACAGTTTGCCATTTTTTCAGGTATGCTTTCAGATTTCCTTTCCTAGTAATTTCCCCAACTTTAACTGAAAATGAGAGATTTCTGAAGTGGCTTATTTAATGGGCAGTGGTGTTACATCTGCTTCTTCCTCAGTTCCACTTTCCTGTGACCACTGTCTGATCTCTCTTCATGCAGGTTTCCACATTTAAAGTTTTTCTGGTAATGAACTCCCATCTACTGAGCAATGCTAAAGATCAATCCAATATATAAATCAATCCATAATATAAACCAACCAATGCTCTCTCAAAAGACTGCCTGTATGGAAAGGGAATACCTGCATGGCCAAAAAAAACCATTCCACAGTATTATCAGAAATTGGCAACATTTCTTGGTCTCACATTCATATTGGCCAATTTCCAGTTGGCAGAGCAACTCTATAGGAACTGAAACAAGACAGCAGCAGAGCAGCCTACATCAATGACTGAAAAAGGAATGGAAAGATGACATGGAAGTACTGTCTTCTCCATTCAGTGCAGTACTGGGCACAGCCTGAGTGGAAATGCAGATAACTCAGCTGCACTAGTGGTTCCATCTTTTAATTCACCTCTGGCTTGAGCTTGCTTTTAAAGCAGGTCTAGTAACACTAGTAGCACCTCGCATGTTTTCCATCGCTACCCAAGCAGGTCTGCCTGGATTCAACACCTGTGGCTCACTCTACCAGGCTCCTGGTAATAAGTGTTAGCAAAAAGACCTGCCAGTCTTCACACAGAGATGGTGTGTTTAACATTTTGTGTTAGGAGAAAAGCAAAGTGTCTGAGAAATAGTATGTTAAACCAGAGAAGGGTTTGCAGAATGTCTAACTTAACATGAGATATTCAAATAGCAGAAAAGCCAAGGATGTCTTAACTTCTCTGGCACTCTACAGGAATCTGTAGGAGACACTCTTTTCCCCTTAAGAGGAAGGGAAATGAGCTCATCTCTCAACATAAAATCTGCTCCACAGTTCATAGTCCTTGTGATCTGTTGTACTCCATCACTTGCAATGCAAGCTATTCAATGTGGCAGGAACCTACAGGTTACAAAGCCCAAAGGAAATAATTTGGGCATTTGCCTTTCACCTACCCTGAGCTGTTTACCAAGACATGTCCTGAACTGACTCATTGTTCTTCCTTCCTGTTTTTCTAAAAGGCTGCTGTTAAGTCAAACTCCCCATAAAGTACGTTCTAAACAATAGGGTTGTAAAACTTCAAGAACTTACTACAGTCCAGAGCAATTGCTGGTTTCACATCACAAATGCTCCTAAACTTCGCATAGGAAGACTTCCTTCTCCCCCACACCACGAAAGGGTGACAGCAACATTTATCAGATTACCAGCCCTGACAGTTAAAAAAGAAGTTAGCTTTCAAAATTAAAATCATCTCCTTCAGCAATGTAAAGGCAGTCACACTAGTTAAGATGTAACTCTATATTCATCTCTCTAGTTATCTTCATGACATATACTGAACCTAAAGTTTTGAAAACAGATTTTTAAAATACATACAAAAAAATATGAAATTCTTAGAATAAAATCTTAGTTTTATTGGGATCACCATGTGCCTTTTTAGCTTCTCAGAAGATAATTCAGGTTCTTTAACAAAGAAAAGCACGATCTATTGCTGGAGTTCGTCTAACAATATAAAAGCCAAAAATTCAATGCCAGTACTTTAGAATCCTGCTGTTTAGAAACTGTCTTTTAGAATCACCCTACCAAACTGGATCAGTGACAAACTGCAAGCTCAAAGCATAAGACCTTTTCTTTTATGAGATCACGCAGACTAAAATTTACAGTCTTGTGTGCCTAAATATAGATTTGAAAAAAGGATCCAAAATTCTGACTCAGCGTATAGATTTCAGCTGTACATATTCCATTGGGTCCCACTATCAGGCTATAAACCAGAGAAACTCTAATTACTTTAGTCCAGAAATGAAGGAACAGTTGAAATCATCTGCCATTGAACTAACTGCAGGCAACAAGGAAGGCATTAAGTAGATCAGCTCATCAATAATGGAATAGAGAGACTTTCAGCACTAAGTAGGTCAGTGGTACATATTTCTACTTTACCCTCAGATAGTCACACAGCAGCCTACTCAGATAAGCTCAGATTGGCTACTTTCTCTTCTTAACCAGACAGTCTTAAGCATCACAGAATTTACCAAATCCTCCCATCCTTATTGACAGCTCATGATCTGAAAATGCATGGGGATGGGATGGAAGCTGGATAGTTCAAGTCTGTCATCAGGAAGGTTGTGTTGAGAAGTGCCCTGATGTTGTTTGTTCTTTATCAGCTAGGGGTGTACAAGGAGACAAGTCAATGTGGCTGCTAAAAGGTAAAATTCTGCATAAAACTAATCCCAATTTACTGTATTAAATAGAATGTCTCTCATCAACAGACATTGCAGAGACTGTTGTAAATCCACAAAGACTTTTCCAGAGATTTGAGTGGGTTCTAAATCAAAACCTAATATGACTAAAACATGTTGTTTTGAGATACTTACATGAAGCAATACTGATAGCTGTGTTACTTTTGGTTCTTTGGCTCACAAATTACCAACAGAAGAATGGAAATGCACTATTTTGGAAGTCCCACTTTTACACAGAGGCTCTAATAAATGAACTTGAATAACTTCAGTTAAAGGAAAGTTGCTCTTTCTTCCTAAATTGTTGCCAAAGGAATATAAGTAGAAAGCTGCCTAGTCAGTCTACCACATACTTGCTGAGCCTGTGCATTTTCAAAGCTGATGGAAAAGGAGATGTCCAGTTCAAAGTCAGCATCATCCAGCTGCACAGGAGAGGAGCACGAGTGGAAATGCAGAAGTAACTGTCTATTCAAAATTCAGGGAAACCTACACATGTAGCAGCATCCTTAAGAATGTTCTTTGTTGATGAACAGAAATCTGCAACAAGATTCTTGCTGAGGACATTAATAACCAGCCAGGAGATCTGATGGCCTAAGGCAGTGTGTAAAGCCAAACAGATTATTAAATCCCTGAAAAGACTGAATAGGCATTATTTTTACTGCAACCAAACTAAATGGGAAAAGCAAAATCAAATAAACTCATTATTTCTCTAGGGCTACACAGATGGTGACATCTCAGTGTGGCTTACCACACATAGGAAGACTGAGGGATGAAATAACACAGTGATTATAAAGACGCAGTATTAGTCAGTCTGGCAATGTCAACTGTCAAATACCACTTTTTATATGGGGTAGCATGATACAGCTAATACAGAACATATCAGTTGTTCTCTATTGATAAATTTCACTGATAGTTACATTCAGCGAACACAAAGTATATTCCAATCTCCTAAATTATACAAAACATCCCTTATTCTGTTAATTCAAAACATTCATTGGAAGATATGTCCAAAATGAATACATACTCTAGAATTAAAAAAAATTTAAGTCTAATGTGTTTTCTAGCCCAGGGCACTTTTCATTTGTTCTCCTCACTCTTCTTAACTGAACAAACAATTTATGTGAGTAATGAAAATATTCTTATTGTGCAGCTTTTAATCTATTATTCAATAGCTAAAAAGAAAGTAAAAATCACCCTTGCTATCAATAATTCAGCTTCAGTGCTAATGCAGCCATTCAGCTGCCTCCTCAACAGGGTCTCATATATTTTTAATGCTTAGGCCCTTTGTTAGGAGGTCAAATGTGTGAATTGTGATTAGAAACACAGTTACCAGGTGTGGGAAGGTCAACTATGAAAATATTCCTATGGCCAACAAAACAAATTAGGCTGGCAGGACTGTAAAGGAAAACTGCATGGTTGGGTCCTCAATGGCTGACTTTGCTGAAGAGCAAAAAGATAAAGTCTGACTTATCTGCCGGCTCTGCCCTCACACACCTGACTGGGAAAGAACCTAGTAAAATGCTGACCAAACTTCAGCCAGCTTTGTCTGCTGATGCAATATAGTATGTGTCCTGATTCAGCCTCTCCTGCAGTTACTGTTAGTAAATCCAGACTCTCTGACAGATGCTCTCTCCAGAGTACCATATACAGAGGTCAGTATCTGATGACAGCAGTGTTTCCCTCATAGTCAAACTTTTACTGGTTTCAATGGTACTGTAATTTGGATACCTGCCACTAAACTTCAAATCTGGACTGCCTGGACCAAATTCTGGCATCTAGGAGTCTATCGGATCTCTTCAGCTTTACTTCCAGACAGGCATTCCCAGAGAATTGATCTTTAAACACCACAAGAGTTTTTAAAGCCCCAGAGGTATAGCTGGCTTCCAGAGTCCACCCTTCCTGCAATGTGTGAATCAGCAGGATCCACTTGTTAGGGAAGCACTTTATCTGCTAATAACCCCCTTTGAGAATGCAATTTTCTCTAATAGTACAGTTGTGTTCTTCAGAAAAGATCAGCATGTCAAAAAGTCTGTTCAGGAAGGCTCCATAACCTCTGAGCTTACACAGGCAGCACCTCCTCTCAAGGGTGGCACAGAAAACTCCTCTGAGTTGATGCTAGAGAAACCTATGAACTTTGAGACCTTGCCCATGAAGCAGTGCATGGCATCAAGGAGCTGCTATTATCTTTGCACATCTTCCCATTCTGTTGGATGGAGGGGTTCTGGTATAGAGATGGGCCTCTTCCCACGTGTTCCTGGAATAAAACAATCCTCCCTCAGTCAGTCTAAATCAACCACTGAAAGGTCAACAAGTTAGTTGAAGTTCTGAACTGGAAATGATTCCATTTTATTTGTACCTCTTTGAAAACGCAGCATGACCTAACACATTTTTATGACAGAAAAAGTGAAGGATTTGCCTTATTTCATCATGGCTCAAAATGAAGCCAATAAAATTGTATATAGCACTTGGCAATTTCTCTCTAGCTCTATTTCTTGCTGTCTGGCCTTCTTCAATAAGAGGAAGTGAAATTCATTTGTTCCTGAGAGTGTAAGCATTCATTTTAAATTTGGAATTGTTCCAGATGGAAAATTAGGCTTGTTCCATCAGCATCCACACTGATGTGACACATCCACAGTGATGTGTCGCATCACTGCTTCATGTAGATTTCCATTCCAGTGGAGCTTAGCAAAAACTTGTATAGATCTACATCATGGTTGTTTACTACCAAAGCAGTATCACAACAATAAATACAATAAACAGGTAAAAATGAGCAGGACTTTGTAAGCTATAGCATCAAGGTTACTTGACCATAGACAATATTCAGGCAAATCAAAGAATAAAAATCATGTACTTATTTCTGTGGCTATCATGCCCACATACTCCAGAAGCAGTTGTCTGACTTCCTTCCCCTTTACCCTCCTTCTCCCATGTATAAACAAAGATCAGGTTTTGGATCTGTACTCCAAAATGCTGGAAATCACCTCTAGAAATGACAATGCAAAGCAAAGACCCACAGTTGGATACAGACAGATGGAAGAGTACAAGGAAGATGAGAGAGTACCAGTCAGGCCACCAGAAATGGAAGTGTCATCTGGTGTTAGTCATACTTTTAGAGATGAACTTCAAAACACAAGAAGCCCCACAGGACAAAGTATTAAATTTCTTCTTTGGAAATGTAACAAGGAGACAACGCAGACTGCTACTGTTGACTAATCATAAATAAGAATCAATATTTAAGTACACTAGGCTACAACTGACAGGATAGAGATTGGCCTTTAGAAGCCTTGGAAGGGAGGTCAATCACCAAATGATGGATGTTACAGAGTAAGAGAGATCAGGGGAAATACGCAAAGTGACAGGTACTTGGGTTAGCATAACCAGACAGAAAAATACCCTGATATTCTAAGTGAATGTGAACAGGCAAGACAGTGCTTATCAAGGCCAGAGGAAAAGGAAAATGTGGTAACTTGGAAGTAATATGAACAGAACATGAACTGCAGCCTTATTCATATGGATAAAAGCATTTTATGCACAAAACAGACCACATGCGGACACAGTCTGGATGTGAGAACAGAGGGAGGATTTTGAGTAAAAGAGCACTGCAGTGCCTTGTAAGACAGTGGGCTGTACCCAGCAAGACAAAAGGACCTGGCTCAGGAAAATTAGTTGCAAACTTACTTATACAAGTTGATTACTTATTGGCGATTGCTAGCATCTTGTTTGCTGACCCAAACCTTAGCAAGTTAGCAACATACCACAGCTGCGCAACACAGAGATGACACAGGATACACTTCAATCCAGACACAGCCAGCTTGTACTTTGCAATCAATGAGCCAGATGTGGTTGTAGCACTGCCTGTAAATTATATCTTCTTTTTAAAATTAAAGTATCTGAGAGACTGTATTGCCTTCATTACCATTTCAATCAACAGCAACACAATGCAGGGCTGACAAGATTCAAATGACTATTCAATATGAATAATCTGAAAGGCTCATGATAGCTAGGGAAGGGGTTATTTACAGACTGTTTTATCATAGGCTTTCTATCTGGCACAGATTTTGCACATGTGAATGTATCCCATGCACCAAACGTAGGTCAGTGCAGGCAGCTTTTTCATAAATACAGATAAGAAAAGAAATAAGGTTGAGGAAAGCATACTGAAGGCATGGAAAACTGATTTTCAGACTGTCTGCAAGCTTAACTCAGAGGTTGGACATAAGCTGTGAAGCAGACAATGAGGATGGGAACAAGCTGCAGATGGCAGAACTGTAAATTTTGTTTGATATCAGAGATTACAGACAAATTCTGACAGCCTGCTCCTGCCCTCGTAATCAAGTGCGCTAAGCATGTGATGATATTTTAACTTGCAGGGACAGCTGGGTACTTATGAAAGCACAACAGAGCTCAGACACTATTACTCAAAGAGATAACATCTTAGAAGGATGTTATTCAAGTCATTTGTGATGGAAAAAAAAAAGTGGAAGATACATTTCTACACAATGTATCAGTTATTTCATCACATTGTGATTATCCCATTTATTCACATGATCATGGAGTAGTTCTACTAATTCACTTTTTGGTCTGATTTTTTTTTAGGCTGGCATGACATGAAAGGATTCAAAGAAAGAATGTAGTCATAAGGTAGAGCATCCTGATTTCAGCTGGGATAGCTATTTTTCTTCTCAGTAGTTGGTACAGTGCTGTCTGTTGGCTTTAGTCTGAGAACAGTGTTGATAACACATCAATGTAATTAGTGAGGAGGTTAGTGGCTGAGGTTAAACCATGACAAGGACAAAACCACTGGTTAGTAGTAAACTACACATGATGGAGTTACTAAAGGCCAGGAAGAGTGGCTGCCTAACATTTGCAGTTTGTCACTGAATTATGGGGACAGATACAACCAGGGATCACATTAATACTACATGACTACATTTCTACAGCGAGAAATAGTTAAAGAGGCTCTGTGCTTTTTTTCTTTCTGTGGTTTCTCTGTTGTGTAGCTTGGGCAAAGGAAGGGCTAGCAGGCTAAGCTAGCCCACACTCAAAGTGCTTTGTCAGCACAGGTATTATGTATTATAATGTTATGCAGTGTATTATGCTGGCACAGCATTCTGAAGCAGATGCAGCTTTTAATAACACAAAAAGGTCTTACCATGTAACTTCTCAATTCCCTGGGAGTGACAAGTTGGGGTTTGTCACACAAGTGGCTTCTGGCACCATTACACCATGCTGATCTGTGCGCCACTACATCATAGCAAATCTGTAGTACGGTCCTGGCCTTTGAGCTATGGAGGAAACACTGCTCTCCCTAGAAAACACTGCTTTGTCTTCTTAAGCCCTCTAGAGTGGCATATAAAGGCAGGAGGGACAGGGAGTATGCACTGGATTTCTTCCCTGTCTAAAGCTCATTCTGACACAGGCCACTGAGATAGATTATTTGTCTGGTTTGTACATGCTGCTTATGATCAATTCTCTTCTACTAACTGACAAATCTTCTAGGTAGTGAGGCATTTTTCCTGTTTTCCTGGCAGGATTTTTTTGTGTTCCAGTGAAACTGAATTTTCATAGGGAATATTTAAACTTTTGAAGTGTAATATATTTCCTATCTGAAAACCATTCCATCAGAAAAATTCCCAGCTAACTTCTAATCTACACAACCAGCTGGAGCAATTAGCTCTGCCTGATAGCAGAGCTATTAAATAACCTTGGCATCAAGGTTACAGTAATTCAATGGCCAGGCTAGACAAAGATTGCTTCAGGGCATTCCCTCATGGTAGAAACAGCTCCTGAAAAAAATCCTGCCTCAATTATCCTTTCCCAAAGTCTACTTAAATTGAGTTATAATTAAGTTATTCAGCTTTCTTTCTTTTTTGGGGGGGGACAGGCTGGAGAGGTAGGGGAGCATTGAGGTCTCTATTGATCTCTTGACTGGTTGCTGTTATTAAGCTTCCAGTCCTGACTCCCTTGATTTAGGATCTCCACCTCCTATTCTCCTTCAGCTGCAATCAGCAGGCTTTTGTCCTAGCTTGGGGAGTCTATATTAGCCCAGTGACTTGACTCATCTAATCACTCCCAATTCTGAGGCTGATAACACAGTCATATCTTTGTCCCAGATGAGAGAAGGAGAAACCTTACAAAGTGAGATTCTTCACCCCAGGCCCTTAAGTGCCCTACATTTTAACTTGACCCTGACATTAATAATTCCCAAGACACTTTTCTCTTTAGCCATGGCTACATCAAATATTTTTAATCATATTTCTTTGACACATGAGCAAATCCTGCAAAACATCCCTTCTAGCCTTAAAGGGCCAGTGTTATGCACAGAGAACAAAAGATTAAAACATGTTCCTTAGGTAACCTCTACAAAATCATACGATGAAAAATAACCAAAAAATTCAAAGCATGCACAATAAGGTTATACAAGAAGGCTTATAAATTCAACTGATAAAAGAAAAGGAGATAGAAGTCACAGCAGAAACAAGAAAAATCTACCAATGTGTTTCCAGGAGGAAGGAACTTAGAGTCAGGACATCACTGAGACTATCCCACAGTTTTAATTTGCAGGGACAGCTGAGATTTCATGGAAACTACATCATAAAGGGAGAGCTGATTAATTAAATAATACCAGTAAAGGCTGAGCTGATATTCACCCATAAATTCGAGGAAATCTACATATGCAATGACTGAGCTGCCTAGGAAATACTAGAAAGTCACACATTCAACACGAGAACGGGACTTAACAGTGAGGATGACAGGCTGAAGAGCCTTCCAGCACTGCCAAGACACGCTGTCAGGACTCGAAAAGCCAGCCTACCAGACCTACGCTCTTGTTCACCGACTGGTTCTCCTGCTCTGCCACCTTGCGCTCGCCAGCTGACAACACACTCCAGTTCGCTTCATGAAGCGAGTTAACCGCACAAGTAAAATAAAGTCCTTCTGCCTTAAACTTTCTGAGACCATAACGTACACAGCAGTCTATGCCAGGGAACACAGCTGTAAACAGGACACATAAAAGCTCTACTACTGAAATCCTTTCTGTATTCTTGTGAAGGCAAAAGATGTCCACAAATCACAGATTTTCCAGAGATTACAGGTAGAGTTTGAGTTTGTAGCAATTCAGCTCATCAGGTGAGAGCTGCACAGTGGACATTTGTCACCACTGCTACCAGAGGCATTGTTTTGCTTCCAGTCCTTGTCCTCTGGGCTGTCAAGCAGCATGTCCCAGGGCCCAGAGCAGTGAACACACTATTAAGAACTTCCCTATCCTCTTACCAACTCTCATGCTGATTAGTATTTTGAATAAGCACATCACCACCCCGAGTCTTTTACTGACTTCACTGTAAAACGGATATGACACTTATTTCACCAGGCTGACAAGGCTTTGGTATAATTTCTGACAGCAGATGGGGCTTTAGAGATCTGCAAACTATGTTACTTCAACAAGCTGACAAAAACACCTCTCTGAAGACCAGGCACACACGAGGAGCTTAGCAGAGTACATTCAACAGCAAGAAGTCACAGCAATCCAAACAGCTTGAGAAGGCCCTTGCATTCATAAGCTTTTCATATCATTTTCCCAGGCACATGAAAAATTTCTTCACTTTTTTCAGGCTACTTGGGGATTTGCAGTTGCCAAAACTCTCTCATTGCTGGCAAGCATCCTGAATGACTTGGAGCATGGCAAAGAAACTGTGCTTGTTAGCAAAAAATCTTAGGAACCACACAATATGGGAGTCAACCTGATAAATTCCTCACTGCAGTAGACATGGCCTCATCAATCCTATTGTACAAAGTCCAACCATGAAATACATCTGCTGTGTAAAAACACTGCAGGGAGGACCCCACTGCTTGAGGCTGGTACAGCAGGGCCAGGCAGAGCTGAGGTCCCCAGGATCTGGAAGGTGGAAGGTGCAGCAAACCTCCCCCAGGGGACCCTGCACCACAGCACTGGGACCTTCACAGCATGGTGCTGCGGGGAGCAAACTGGTTCATCAGTCATCTTTAACCTGTGGAAAAACAGCCACCAGAGCAAACAATATAAACTGTAATAAGATTATGGTTATCATAAATTCCTGAGCTGGCCTTCCAAACACTGCTGCAGTATTTGTGTTTGGAATTCTCATAGAATGGTTTGGGTTGGAAGGGACCTTTTAAACCTCATCTAGTTACAACCCCTGCCCTGGGTTCTCTGCTCTGTCAGTTTAAAATAATTCCTCCTTGTCCTGTCCCTACAGACCCTTGTAAAAAGTCCCTCTCCAGCTTTCTTGTAAGCATTTTAGGTATTAAAGACTGTTATAAGGTCTCCCTGGAGCCTTCTACAGGCTGAACCAGCCCAGCTCTCTCAGCCTGTCTCCAGAGCAGAGCTGCTCCAGCCCTCACAGCATCTCCCCAGCCTCCTCTGGACTTGCTCCAACAGCTCCACATCCCTCTTGCGTTGCTGCCCCCAGAGCTGGATGCAGGACTGCAGCAGGGGGAGTCTCACCAGAGTGCAGCAGAGGGGGAAAATCCCCTCCCTCGACCTGCTGGTGACACTGTGGGGATGCAGCCCAGCACATGGGTAGTTTCTGGGCTGAAAGTGCATATTTTTGGGTTATGTTGAGCTTCTCATCAATCAACAGCAGCAAGTCCTTCTCTCTCAATCCATTCTCTATCCAGCCTGTAGTTGTGCTTGGGAAGCAAGCAAAACGTCTTGAAGGATCAGGCCTCCTCCCTGCTCGGGAAGCATGCCTGGGTCAGGGCAGCAGACAGGAATGCCGCTATTCCCAACCACTTTGAATGTGAGCACAAGCTGGGAAGCCATTTATGCTAGTGCCTAGGGAATACGACAAACTGCTTGTGTATAGAAAATCCTAAGTATCTGTTTCTGAGTAACAATAACCACTTAAGTATTGAAGGAGTACAAAGGTGTTTTCCATTTATATTTCAATTTACATTAAATGGAAATAAATATAACAAGAGGTCAATAACTGGTTTTCACTTAAGTAAGCCACCTACCAGCACATTTGAAGATTTTTCTTGTTTCTGGTGTGACTTTTATCAGCTGAATTTCTAGGCCTTATTGTACTTCTTTCCTAAGAGCTTGCACGGAGAACATGTTAAGAGTGAGCTCCTGCCGATACAGAGGCGACTTTGGTGAACATGTCCTCTGCTCACCAGGCAGGCTGCCCTCCTCTGGCTGTCTACTCACATTGCTGTTGCCTCCTCCTCACAATGGGCAGATGTTAGCAGCTGGCACAAGGGAATCGAGAGTGCAGCAATAGCTATATTCTGAATTGCAGCTACAAGAGCTTTTAAGTCTCAGTACACCAGAAAAGTCCATCCAGCTGATCTGACATTGTTTTTCAGGAGTACCTAAGGCAAGTCCTTAGCAAAAACTGTCTGGGGGAAATGTAGGCTTATTCTGTCCTTTGTTACCTCATTTAATATGTAGTCCTGGGCTTCTTTAACCCACAAAGCAAGCTGCTTAGATGAGGTCTGAAAAGGACTGTGCCAGGCCTGGAAAAGGCCACATAAATGACACCAGAAACAGGCTGATCCATACAAATCTATTTGCTCAGTTTTAGTGTCCCTGCTGTCAGATTCAGCAGCAGAGATAGAGCTGTTATAGGAAGGTAACAGGAGAGCATGAAAGAAAGGCAAAGCTGAGAGGTCTGGGCTGGGTAGGAGTGCAATGGGAAATCTGCATTTGGTGGGACAATACTAAAGCCAAAAGGAACAGATGATAGATCTCAACCTTCAGTTCCTTAAGTTGAGATTCCTCTGAAAAAAGGCTGGGAAACCATTGAGCTGCATCAGTGGGAAGAATCATGAAAAAATATAACATTTTTAGAAGTGGTAAGGGCTGTAAGGACTGCTTTACTTCTTTCATGAAAATTCAGAAGCTTAACAACCAAACTCCTGATACAAAGACACTTACAGGTTGATGCAGCTGGCATATGTTACAAAGTTGACAAATCACTGGAGACTTGTTTGTCCTCACTAGCATGGAAGGTGTTTTTCCTATTCCACAAAGAGCCACCATATGTAGCTTTGAAAGGCACAGTGCAACTTCATTGGGACTTGTGACTTGAACTTTGAAAACAGGACAAACCAAAAGTGAGAACTGGTATCTGGCTGAGGGGGAAGTGACACCTCCTTTAATTTCTCATGCCACAACTCATGACAGTAACACTGTTAACAACATTTGCGCACTCTGCTATGTCAGAGTATTCTCAATGTGTGTTATGGCAGGAAATACCTTCATGCCCATGGGTAACATGTTTACTGGAGTTCCACGAAGAGACAGATTTTGATGCTAAGAACTGTAGTATTCTGTGACTGAAACACAACTTACTTTGTATCAACAAAACAGGAAATTCTTATGTCATTGCTAACCTGGTAGTTGCACTCTGGTGGTAGCCATTTTCTATTTCTGGTTTTAATTATTTGCCTTGGTTCACTCTTTCAACAACATATTGTTAAATAAAAACACTTAAGATGTTTTTGCTTATATTGCAGGTGCAACACTGAAGAATCCATTTGCAGATAAGGATGCTGCCCCCTCAAGTGTAATATAAATTGACATAGTTCCATGATGTATTGGTATCAGAATCAACAAGGATTTCAATCTAGAGATCCCAACAGAGGTGTTGCAACAGAAAATCACGCTGGTCTGTCTGACTGACTAATAAAGTTAGGAGTTCCTGCAACCACACACCCCCAAAGCCATGTTTGCAGATGGGTGGTAACTAAACCAAACTTCAGAAGGATTTTGAAAGAAGTCATGCCACGACAAGAAGGTTTTAAAAGAAAGATAGCATATTTCTGACAAGTTGTGCCACACAACTGAAAATACCCCTCTATTTTTAAAACAGAAGTATGTGCAGAATGAGCATTCACTTGGGCAGTTATGATGAAGAGGTAAAATTGTCTTCCATTGTACTAATTTTTCGTATATTTTAGAGGAATACTTTATATATTTTATGGCAACTGTTAACCACCTTAAAGCAACAAGGTTCTGGATAGCAGATTACATTTACTGCCTGGGGAAATGCATTTTGTAAACATAGAAACAAAAATATCAGGAAGCATAACAGAGTATGCCCTGTATTGTCCAAAGACATGTATTTATCATGTAGCAGAAATGATGAATAGGATAAACAGGTACACTTGAAAATCACCATTTAAAGACAACTTCTTTGATTCTGTGTTAAAGGAGAGAAAATAAGCTGTTTATATCCATGATAACCCCTGACATCATATTATACAAAGTCGTCTTTACCAATTTAAAAACCAGACTCAAAGTACTAGGTGGTATACTTTGTTAACTCAGTTTTTCGGGGGTTCGTGGCACCGCTGGAGCCAGTTAAATGGAGCAGTAATTATTTTCATATCCCAGCTCAAATCTCATCTTGTGACCTGCTCTGAGAATAAATTGAAACAAAGAACTGTGCTTTGCAGATGGACCCAGATGATCAAATAGCCCCATGTGGCCATGGTATGTTTGATGAGATCTTAACCTCCTTATCTAGTATCCTGCCTCAGACAGTGTTTAAAGATAGTATCTTTGTCCTGAGGTTTTCTGTCTTGGGAAAAAGTGGAAGAAGGACCAATGGGGCTGGGGACTGAAGGAAGAAGAAAATAATTCCTTCCTGACTCAACAGTGAGCTCACACCTTGGTAAAGAAGAAGCAACTTTACTCCTAAAATTCACTGAAGCAGGGAGGAATTAATCTCATATAGCTTTATTCACTGAGGTAACAGCCCGTGCTGTGCCTACAGTAAATGGAAGGCAATAAGTTAACTACAGAGGTTGATGAAAGACTCTCCAGAAATATTCCACTCTTTCTATTGATAATATGAGGTAAATACCTTAGAACAGATGCCTGAATTCTGATGTCTAAAGTTGTTTTCTATCTTAATGTCTGTATTTTAACAATGTCTGCATTTTAACAATGTCTGCATTTTAACAATGTCTGCAGAACCTGCATTTTAAAAAAGCATAATGCATCAAGCCTATGATACTCTAAGATGAAATCATATCCCCCAGATATGGCATGCACTCTATGATTACCAAGAAGAAAGAGGTTCTCTCTCCAACACCCCAAGACTGCCAATACAAGTTGACTTTTAGAATGCCATCAATTTACCACAACCATCTCCTGATAATACAGATTATAGGCACCCAAGACCATCTTCCATGGCACAAAACTAAGTCTCTGAGGACTGTTAAGAATTTGCCATTTAACCTATAAGAGCCTGAAATACCAAACAGTTCATCATACAGGCATTTGTTCTTGAAATACTAAACAACTAGTTAGATTTGGCCTAATCAGATAATAATAAACACAGGGCTTAACATTCCAGTGACAGAGTCTGCACAAAAACTAGTTGTTCCTCACACAAGTGATCCCTTTCCTTTTGTACTTACTGTGCTAGCCTCCTTCACTATTCTCAACTCACCAACATTCTCTTGCAACACAGTGCACAAAGCTTCAAGGGAGCTGAGACAGGATTTCTCAACCCTGTAGCATACTGCACATCTCTTCCCTGGATTTCATGTTGAGTAACCAGCGTCAAGGTGGAAAGTTAACAGAAGGAGAAAAGTCACTTTGCTGCCACGCAGCAAAGGAGACAATCTTTCAAAGGGCACTATTTCTCCTGCCTTACAGGCACAGAACAACAAATGATTTTCTAACATTCTGTATCTCCCCAAGTGGTGTTCTCTTTCTCCTGCTGCTGCTCTTCTCCCTCTAAGTCCTACTCATCTGTCAGAGCTACCCAGTCCCTGCTACTGCTTACATTAAAAATATGCAGATCTCCTCTCTTGTGGTCTCTGCCCTTCCTGCAGAGAAGCAAACAGATTCTTTCTGTAGGACTACTTCTCTCCTCACTGACTTCAAAGCTGGGTTCTGGGGCAGTGGTTCCCTTGTGATACAAACCACAGGGAACAAGGGCAGACAGGAAAGATGGGCTCTTATTCCTCTTATGCAGGCCCAACATTGACAGCCATGAATCCATATATGTGAATATCCAATTTCTTATGCAGTGTGTAGCTGTGATAACAAGTTTCTTCAGCCTGCTTTCAGCCTAACATACTGTCAGTCCCCTTTGGTGTTAGATGGGTGGAAACTTATTTTTAAAAAGCTATATTCTGCTAAACACATAAATCCTTGGCATTCCTTCTTTTAATGTAACACTCACAGATGTTTCAGAGGTGTTTCAGGAACTCCCAGCACATAGACCAAGTACCTGAGTATCCTTAATAAAACTCCATTTACTGCTTTGAAAGGAGAGAATTCATCATTCACTCATCACTTCACAGAACTGGAGTACAGAAAAGCTCACAGTAGTAGAATGTCTGGAAAAATGTAGGAAGAAGTATCAGACTACATGAACTGTCAGGTAAGTGTTATCTCCAAAAGAAAGGTATTAAAACTGCATTCAGGTACTCCAGTCAAATGTAAGTGATGTGAACTTAGTAACAAGTCCTACAGTAATATGTTGCTTCACTTACCATATTTCACTGTTCTAAATAAGTCAGAGCATTTGCAGCAAATGCACAGGATGCACAATAAAGTTGCAGGTAAACAGAGATATTTAAGAGAGAACAGTGTTACATATTCTGGCTTCCACTTAATGAAAAGGATAAAGACCAGCAGCATTCTTGGATGGACAACACACATGCACGGTACAGAGGCTTTGTGCGAAATTGTTAAGTTCAAGAATAAGAAAGAAATCTGAACCAGGTAGCATTTAAAAGTCTGAGTAGCAGATTAATAAAATTTTTAGTACATATGTGATTTATTATGTAACTAAGATACATGCATTTATATGCTGCCTAATGTATTTTGTTAACTATTTTTCATATGTGTCATATCTAGTATACATATGCTTTATGTATTATATTTTAGGTACCATATTCTACATTACATATTAAAGTCACTTGGATTTGATGTCATGTTTAGTCTCTAATCAGCATTACTTTATTGTTTCACATGACATTAATGAATCACTGTTTTCCAGCACCGCACATTTGTTATTCAGCAAAAAAACCCCTTCTGCCTATATCAGAGGCTCAGACGCAAAAGTCATTATTTCTCTATTCTTCTCTGTGTAGGAGAACCTGGCTTATCAGTCAATTGGCACTGGGAGATTCAAAATACCAAGATCAAAATACTACCTACTGTAATCTTACCCTGAGGAAGTTAGTAGATTATCAAGTGTGTGTGATTTGGAAAGTGGATTAGTTTCTAAACATAGGCACGTACTGCTTTGAGAAGTGTCATATTTAAGAAGGGAAGTTCTGGCCTCTCTGAGGAATTACTCCTGATCTAATTATTTAACAGAAGCTCATCCGTACTTTTTACAGCATGCTTCATAAATTAGCTGGTTGACTCCTTGACAAAAGTAGTAATTCCTAGGCACATCTTCAGGTGTCCCCTCTTCATAAGTCTCAACTGTCTGAAGAAATATAGAAAATAAATTAAATCTGGCACAAGAGTGCCCATACTAGAGTTTGAAGCTTTATGCTAAGTAAGTGTATATGCACAATATATTTGCCTTGTCTTTTTAACTGTGGGAAACCATTTAATTAAAAGGATATTTATAACTAATTCAACACTTCCGCAAGATAAAGATGCATCAATTCAAGTTGAAAAAACACACTTCTCAATTCAATTTTCTATAGCTATGCTTTAAATGTATCTATACAACTCTCATCTTTATAAATACTTCAGTACAACACAATAAGTTACTTCAATTATTACCACAATGGGACTATTGAAAAGAATGTTATTACACTACTATAAAATGATTGTTAACCTATATTCTACCACAGTTTCAGGTTCACTTATATTCAGACATACAGTGCAAGTGACACCTGAACTTCTATGGCATTGTATTTTCTAATCTGGGCACTCCAAACTGACTGCGTGGTGCTGATCACCACTGCATTTCCACTTGACAGTCAATTCAGGACCCTAAACAGTAACTTCAGTCTTACATTGATACTGAAATGGATTCATTCATAGACATCTGTCACTCAGTTACAAGGACTTTTTAAAGCAACAATTAATGTGAATACAATTGTACCCACACATTAATGCTTTCAAGGAGAAAGCTGCATGAAGGGAAGGAAGGCAGCCAATCTTCCCATGGTGGAACACTAATACACTGAAAGCTGGTACAACCTGAGATGCATTAGTCATCACTCAAATACAAGAGCTAAACCACATCTTCCTATGAGCCTTTAGCAGGAGCTGAGAACCCCCATCATCTAGAAAAACAAGGGAAGTAATGACAGTCATGGTAACAAAAACGAGAGGACCTCAGCGCAACTGACAATACATTAAGGAGCACTGTCCTCATGGAACAAAGTTTGCTACCCGGCGGCAGACAGCGCGCAGCAGCAACGTTCCTGGGGCAACCACCAGCTCTCAGGGTCTCCCAGGATCGGCCTCGGCCCAAATAACCCTGCTCCTTTCCACTCCTCGGTAATTACCTGCGCGGCTCCTGCGGCTCCCACCCCTCAAGCAGCCGCCGCCGCTCCTCAGCGGGGCGCCCTCACGCTCCGCAGTCTCCATCGGGCACCGCAGCGAGGCGGGCCCTGGCGGCGGCACGCATGGGACTGTGATGGGGTCGCCGCCTCAGCGCCTTTAGTACAGCGGCGCGGCCCAAGGGTCCTGCCAGTTGCGGGGCTGCTCCGAGAGGGGAACCAGCGACCTTCGCCGTGGTATGGCGGCCCGTCTAGAACGGAAACCGAGTCCCCGTGGCTGGCGGGGGCTATGGAAAGGCGTGAAGGCGCCGACCTGCCCTTTTCACCTAGCCCTCGGGAGATGATGCAGCCCCAAGATGGCGGCAGTGGCTGCAGCAGGGCCATTTATCCGCCCACCTTGCTGTGGATGGGACAGTGCGGCCTGATGAAGGTGGTGCTGGCTGAAGGGTGTTGGGCTTTTCACAGATCTTTTAGAAGGCCGTGGGGGGTTATTCTGGAAGGCTCCATGAGGGGTGCAGCACTGGGCTGTGGTAAGGTTTTTGGGGTGCTGGGGGGTATCTATGGTGGAACGTTTTGTTTTATTTTTCTCAGGTATCCCTGACAATCAGCAAACTTCAGGGTCCTGCTTTGGTGTGCCCAGGGTTGGGGCACGAGGGCTGCATGGGGTAGCTCAGGGTGGAGCAGGCTGGGAGGTAAAATAGGGTGAGGTTTCAGGCTTCCAGCAACATGTGTGAAAATCTGATAGTTCTCCCCCTCTTCTGATTTACATAGCAAACATTTCAAGGCTATCTAAAATTGAGAAAACAAAACATGTATTTCTTTCCACTCCACCAAATCCCAGTGCCTTTCTGGTTAGCTAGAAACAAGGATGAATGCTGGAGCAGGTGTCCAGAGGTCTCCCAGAGAAGAGTAATGCAGAGTGTGCACATCCTGCTATGAAGTGGGATAGTTGTTCCCATGCCAAACTACAAGCTGCGTTTGAAACCTGACCTGGACTTCCTTGATGATCAGAGGAGCCTGGTTAGTTTTCAGCACATCCAGTTTGCATTTTCACACCTCTCCAAACTCTCTGGGACAAGAACCAGATGTACAGGAATACAGGGAACTTCTATTCTTGGGACATTGCTGACCCTATCCCAGGCAGCATGTGTCACACAGTACACTAAAAAAAAGATTGCTTTCTCTCTAAATATTTCCTGCTTAGGGTTTTTTTGTGTGTGTGTGTGTGTGTGGTCTGCATGGATCACATAAATGCTACATTTTTGGCCATCTACATTTAGCTTAA
Organism: Psittacus erithacus; assembly: GCA_009867235.2. Classification (NCBI taxonomy): domain Eukaryota; kingdom Metazoa; phylum Chordata; class Aves; order Psittaciformes; family Psittacidae; genus Psittacus; species Psittacus erithacus. Next base: position 33,932 of record WYDI02006988.1, read on the forward strand.
TCAAAGTTCTAAATCTGTTCATACAGAGGCCTTCATGTGAGAAAGCCTCATATATTTAATGTGATACAATTTCTTTCCTTAATATGAAGAAAAATGCTGCTTCAGTGTGTGCAGAGGCTGTATATTCTCCAGAATATAGTACATAGGGATCTGCCCATCCTGGCTTTTTTCTCATTGACAGCGGTGATGAATCTGCATGCACGTTGGCTACCAGATTAATTCCAAAGCTCCTCAGAGTTTTTTTGTACAGCCTAATCTGAAGCCCATAGCTTTAAAGCTACTGGCATACAATCTAGTTAACTACTAGTAGCTTGGGTGTGTTTACCTGTCACACCTCCAATTCCAGTGCAGACATCTGTCTGCTGCTAATATCCCCGTGGACATTTTAATGGATGGCCATCCAGCAATGACTAGCTTATGCAAGAAGCATCTCTAAATACTGCAGTGCATCTGTGAATAAGTACGACGTGCTACAAGGCTCAGAGCAGTATGCTGGGAAATAGTCCAGCCAGATGGAAATAATCCATCAGATACCACAAGAAACCCAGCTGTTTACAGTGCATCTCTTGACCACTGTGCGGGTTAGAGAGGCTTTTCTGTCTTAGGTGCTCAGGGACCTGTAGCTCCTTTCAGGATTTCTGGTAGCCAAGATGCTATTTGTACAGCTTGAAGCACCAGAGTTCTGCGTAAGTCAAATGCAACAAAGCAAAACTGTGATCTTTTAGCAAAAGTCAGTGAGAAGGGCTACGAGGGCAGCAGCTTCTCAGTAGGTTATCTCCATCCTGTTCCTGTAAGGCATGTTAAGTTTCCTTAATGAAAGGGGAGAGAGGACTAGGGCAGACTGGAGAATGGCAGGTCCTGGAATCTCAAGAGTCATGAGATAGTACTCACTAACTGCAGAAATACTGGAAGATGGATGGATGGAGGACCTGTGCTTCAAACTTGTGATAAAACTCCTATGTTCAAACAACTTTCTGTATCTTAATGCCTCCCTATTCATAGTCAAGCAAGTTAAGAGGTGCCAGGCCTTTCATGTTAAACAGATTTCTAACCAGCACAGCCCTGGAGGAAATACTGGGAGTAAATATAAAGTGTTCTGAGATGCAGATTCAAGAAACTCCCTTCTGTTGGTGTGAGGGAAGAGTTTCTTTCATGTTTCTGAAGCTTATGGTCACTGGGTACTTGGGCCTGGTCACTGACTATGAACAGGAAGGGACAATACTCTGGCACTTAGTAAAGTGAAGTTTCTATCAGGAAGAGGCAAGTTCACATTCTGTTTCAGTCTCATCCTGGAAGGGTTTATTCCAGTCTTTCCCCTGTACCTGTACCATAACAATGAAAGCAAAAGGTTCTTCCAGTTAAAAAGAAAAAACAAAAAACAACAAACTGCAAGCAAGTAGAAAATTTCCAATTGTGCTAATGATAGAATAACTTGCAGTGAGAGGTGGCATGGTTTAAATAGAGTTATTTTTTGCAGATATTCTAGGTACCATTAATACTACAAAGTGCCTGATTAATACTGTTGTTGCTACAGCTAAGTCTAATGAAAGGAGTAATGAGTCATGATAGGACTGAAACGAGCTATACAGTGCTTGAAGATATTATTTGTATAGGTTCTAAACAGTTTATGGAGTTTAAAATACTGCTTATTGTCATTTCAGTGGGCCTTTTGACTGAGGGTTAACAGAGCCTGTGAGCATCAATTATTCATCTAAAACCTGCTTACATCAGCTACGTACATAAGGTAAGTAGTGTAAATATATAGAGAGTGTAAACGTATAAACTCGAATTATACTCTGTGCAACTATATATTTCCTACAAACCATTATGAACTGGAGTTTTAATATGATACATGACTGCAGAATATCCATTTAAGCTATATGGGCCCTGTGAGGGAATGTCAAAGTTGAGCAGTCCTCTGGGTAAAGTCGAGGTTAACTGCATTCTCAAGGCTTTAAATTGCTGGAGCCTTTGAAGGTGGGAAGTGTAGTATCAGTCCTGAGTGTTCTCTTCCCCATTTCATAGAAGTATTGTTGTGGAATCTGGCAAGCAAAGTGTAAGATTTAAACAACTCGATTCACTGTGTGATGTCAGTTTATCTCATCACCTAACTTAAGAAGTAATCTGTGTACTGTTAACAATTTTTCCTTCATAGCTAGAACAGCTTCTCAACTGTATTATGTCATGTTACCTTGTGTCTGCTCATTCTGTTACCTCACATTCCAAGTCTTAGCAGCTTGCCCTTCAAAAATCCCATTCTTGTGAAATTTCTTGGCTTCCTGTGTACAAGACTCTAGTTATTTGTTGATATGGAATTGTGATAATTTCAATGCCAAGCATGTTTATCTCTTAAATACATCGGATTGTAGCCACCTAATGCTGCAGTGATAGTGAATGTATTAACAAGTCAGGGATAGATTGTCCAAGGATGGCAGCAAAACACTGGCTTGAGGTATTTTCATTTGAACTTACCAGGGCCAGAAAGTAGCTTGAGCGGTCTTGTTTTTGCTGGTTCATATGTCATTATTCATAATCAGATATGGCAGAGAGTGGAGAAGAAATAATGGGGTTAAAAATACCTAATGTATAAACTCCTTAGTGGTAAAAGAACAGGAAGGCAAAAAAGATGAAAATAATGTGACTTTGCCAGTATGTGGCAATGTCACGTCTTTCTGGGAGCAGACTGAGAGAAAGTACCTTAGTAATGCACTTGTCATCTGCAGCTACTCTTGTAATTTCTGTCAACTGACAGTGTTCTACAAGTTTATAAGCTAGCTCCATAATTTGCTTCTTGAAATTTCTTTGTTTTGATTTATCTTTCTCTGTTCTATGTCAAGTGTTCTATAACAGTGCTTAAAATTTTGGCAGCAATGGTGATACAGACTTTTGGCATGGCCACAATTGCATTCAAGCAAAGGTAGTAGGCTACTTACCTCTAGTGACAAGAGAGCAGGCAAGAGTTGTGAAACTTTCCTCTATATGAAGTAGTTTGCTTTTGTGCTAGCTTGCCCCCATGCAGAGAAGACTACCACACAAAGGCTGTAGTAGCTGCCTGTTGACATTTGAAGCTCCATAAGCAGAAACCTGAAGATTAGTCAAAAGTTGTTTATATCAGAGCAGTCATCATATGGGAATTGCAGGCACATGTTGGCAGCAGAGGGATAGGGCTAAGAAGAGTAAACGGTGAGATGCTATCCAGTTCCCTTGCAATTGCTAGAGCCAGCTTGCCTTCAACATCTGTACTTAGGATTGCATGCAGGAATACAAATTATGTTCTGCATTATTAGAGCCATCATAGGAAGGTCTGACTCTATAATTAATTGTATTTTCTCTTGCTTAAGTTTGTGTGAACATGAAAATAGAGTGAAATAGTACAGCTGTACCCATCAGAGGAAGCAGGTGATCCAGACACCTTGCAAAACATAGCAGAGAAAAAAAAAATGTGTTTAGGTTTTCTGCATTTTATTTGCCATTTCTCATGGGCAGACTGCATACAGGTGTGTAGGAGCTTTGTTTTTACCTTTTATGTTCTGAAACACCCATTCTAAAAATACAGTTTATAACTCATGGGTAGTTCTATGAAAATCATTGAGATTATGTCAAGGTGGTATTTAATATGATTAAAGATCATAAAATTGGATGTTAAGCATGGAATGCATAACTGCCCTGGCTGATGCTTAAGGGTGGTTCAAGATGATGGAATCTTTGGGTGTTGGATCTTCCACATGTTAAAAAGGGCAGTGTTTGAAATCATCAGAACTCTTGAAGAGTTTTTGAGCAAACCACCGTGATCTCTCCCTTTACTTGAATATCCGTCCCCTCTGTGGTGGGTGAAATAGTTTGCAGAAATCATAACTTTCTGCATGAAGTTACCAGTAAAGTTAATCTTGTTGATTAAAATGATGTATTTCAGTTGTTGATGCTGTTGGATTCTCATAATTTGTAGAAATAAACCTAAACCTTTAGGTATTTTCTAACTGTTACTAAGAGTAGGCTAAAGGTCTTTAAAATTGTTCTTAACATACAAACTTCAGCAGTCACAAGGCAGAGATGAGCTGCTTAATGTTTACCTGAAAAATTACTTAGTTAATCTCTTCCATATTTTCTTCATATTTTGGCCTATGGAAGGGCTGTTCATTGTTTCAGAATGTCTTGGCTGTAGTCCATCTGCAAGACCTCATTTACTCTTTTGAAATTCATAGCCTTCACAAGCTTGGCATCTCTGATATCACAGACAATGAATTACTGTGGCTAGAAGTCTCTGGAATTAAAAAAACCCTCCTCCATAAGAACATAATTTTTTTGTACAAAACTGGGACTTGTTCTGAGGAAGCACAGTTGGCAAAAAAAAAGTTTTCAAAGATAACAGATTTTTCATCTTTCTTCCCTCCTCCAAATGAACAAGGGAGTACTGATGCCGAGGACTTGTTCTTTAAATAAATGGAATCTTTCTCTTCTCTCTTGGCAACAGCAGGAGTATTCTTGTGCTGTATGACAAGGCTAGCTGGGGCTATATTTATCTTGTAGCTGTACACACATTTGCAAGAGGTTGTTCAATCAGAGAAAGGCAAAGAGCCAGTGCAGTTTAAAGAAAGTTTGTTCTACTATAGTCTTAACTTTTTGGGTTGGCTTAAACACAAGGCTACATACTTCTGGAGAATTGGGGGATATCATTACTGATATGAAATAAAAACTTCCCTTAGTTGTCTCTGTGCAGATCAGGGCTTTGTGGAGAAGTAGGGGGAGAACATTTTAAAAATGGAGTTCAATAGATGTTCGGGTGCTTCAGCAGAAGAGGAAAAAGGAAGACAAGAGGGTGGGGAAGATGATATTGATAATGCTGGCAATAGTGTTGTCCACGAAGAGCTGGATTTGGTACAAATGTATCTTACTTCTTTGCCTGAAAGATATATGAAAGCAAAACTCACTCTGACAGCATACCTGACATGCTGGCTGTTGCTGAAGCTCTGCAAGGTAAGAAATTGTTCTACAAATATTTTTAGTTAACTTCCTATGTGCTTAAAAGAGAAATTGATCAAAGTCTCTGCTGATGTATTTGATAATTCATTAATATTTACCGTACGGTAAATATCATTGTTAGTGAAAGGAGCGTTGTAAATATTGACAGCGTACCCAGAAACAGGTGATCCAACAAGGGAAAACTTGTATGGGCTACTAATGGAGTACTTTACAAAGCAATGCACTAATAATTACTAGCCAGGTTATCTATGCTGTTACATAGTTGCAAGGGGTTTCAGATTATATTACATTAATTTCTAGGTGAAATTTCTTGTAGTGCTCTTAATTGGTTTACATTCATCTCTTGTGTTGGATGAGCAACAGAAGGTTTTAGTCTTGAAAATGTAAACATTACAAAAGTAAAGAATGGGAGGGGGGGTTAGAACATTTTTGTCAAACCTAAGGGGGAGTCAATTTTGAGGCTGTGGTGGGTCTTAACTTTAAATATGATTTGAGCACATCTAAGTAAAATAGTTTTGCCTAGTGTGTTACTGGATAAGGAAAAAACAAGGCATTGGACCTGGTATAAACTCCATAGTTCATTCCATTCTACCTTGCAGAAAGCTGCTTTAGTATTCAGATCCAAGTAAGGAAGCATTCAATCCTACAAAAGTGCATCATAGAATCATAGAATAGTTCAGGTTTAAGATTTAAACAGAGAAGCACTGAGACATTTGAGCTTAAAATGCTGGTGGGTTTTATGCATAACAATGCTATATTAGTGAATGTAGGATGTGTAATGTGTCTTCTTTTGTATTATTGCATTTGCGTCTTAGTTTTGTAGGCATTTAGTTGATGGTCAGATCACCAGATGGACAAAAACAAATGTCAAAGCAACATTTGCTGGCTGTTTTCTCTTCTGAAGTACATGACAGATAAGAAATATGTGATGATGATAATGTGGTGGAAACCCCATGTGTTGGGCCAGGTGGTACTTCAGCCCTCTCCTGCAGGCACCTCTGCATGTGTGTCAGTTTTGTGGCAATGTTTACCTAGCGTTTTTTCCCAGCATGACTATGCAAAACTGTGACATAAAAACGAAACCTGAACAGTACTAACAGTTTTATCTGTTAGACTGCTGGAGAGTATTTCCATATATATTCCATATTTGTAATGCCTTTCCTTTTGACTATGGTAGGGTTTATCGTGTGATGCCAGTTCCTTGCATTAGGGGGCGGAGACAGACACTTTCATACAACTTACCATTTTTCTGCTTGCTTACCCAGGGATCTTTTGTGAGATTGACTGAAAGGGGTAAGAATCCATGCATCTATGTGGAGGGAGTAGATAGCCCTAGGGCAGATGTCAGTAATAGGTCAAAGCCACCATGTGAGGCAGTGCTGGGGCAACACACACTTCTTGGTGCTTTTGCAGTGCTATTCCAGGGTGGGGAAGGTAGCGCCTTGTCTGGTTTCTAATTGGTTTGGTTGGGTTTATTGTGGTTTTACCTGTTTGCAACTATTGAATGTGTAGGTTTTACGCCATACGTGTGTTACAGAATGAGTTGGAGCTAGTGAGTGTAAATCTCGTATCTGGGTAGATACCTTGCACTCACTTCTGATACATAGAGGGGTATGTGCATTAACAGACATATGTGCTGAAAACATCTAGTGGCATGCATGCAGTTGTCTTGTGCACATGTTATCCTTTCAGATAAACGGTTGTTTTTCAACTTGACAAGTGGCAGGCAAAATGTTGGGGTTTGTCTGTTGCAAAGAAGCTACAGCTTCATGCAAGGAAAAGCATGAAATGTCACTAACATGAAGGGAAGCAGGAGCTGACACTGTCTAACAGAGACCTAATGCTCACCCCACTTCTTCTCCAAGTAAACCCAGAGTTATGTGGGCTTCATGTGGGCTAAACTGTAAACTGCACAGTATCATTCAGTACTTAGTTTAGATGCTTATATCTGGAGTATGCTCTGGTTGCCCCATTTTTTGCGTGGATATTATTTCTTAAGTGACAGGAAGAGTTATTAAAATACATTAGCTAGGAGGGGTGCTTCTGTCTGTGATTTTATCTGTTTGCATATAGAATTGTATTTGTGAAGTGCATGCAAGTTCTTCGAGTTGGGAAGGAGCACCTCATACAGCACAAAAGTAGACTGAAGAGAGGTAATGTTGCTTCTCTTAAAATCACGAATTTCTTCAGAAAGCTTTCTGGGACCTTAAAATGCTCTGGCTAAGCTGGGGCATTTATTTATTTTGTAATGCTTCTAATTTATTAATGCTTCTTTCTTACTGTGCTTTCTTAAAGTCTGTTCAGATTTGAGACCCCATTTTTTTATTTCCTGACACTCTTCCAAGTTCTAATCCATTCAAAAAGTGCTAATTTCCCTCCATCCTTTCCCTTCACAAGAACAAAAGCAGCACAGTGTTGCTTTTTCTCAGGTTCTGCAGCTTGGCAGAACCTAGCAAGCCTGCCCTAGTGGGAGGGGAGGGAAGGCCAGCAGCATTGAAATGGTGCTGCTGTGTTACAGAGGCACCCTTTGTAGCAGCCTGTGTACATCCCCTATACATCAAAATTATTCCAGTTCTTGGGGCTACAGATAGAGCTACAGGTGCTTATGAGTTGGAAAATACCAGCAGTTCCCTAAAACTCTTAATCAACGCTTCCCCAAAAAGGGAAATACTGTCTTTTCTGTAAGTGGTGTGGAGAGAGCCATGTAGCCTACCCAGTCTTCTGGAGACTATAATCTGTGAAACTTCTCACTTATGTCCTGAGGTAGCCTTCAGTTTTTAGGGGTCACCATTATATCATTCTGTTAGTGTTAGTCCTTTCCATCGTAAATCACCTCTCCATTTTAGAGTTTGTGGCTGCTTACCTGTATTATGACCAAATATATTCCCTCACCAAGAAGCAAACAGCTTTATAAACTTTAGAAAAGTTTTAGAAACAAATGGTTAAGTTAGTGTAGTCTCCTGTGGGTAATCCCTTTTTATGTATAAGAATTATTTATATTGAATTAAATAAGCTAATTCCTTTTCTAGCTTAAATGAAATAGTTAAAATCAGTTAAAAGCAGCCTTGAGGAGAAGGACTTAGAGGTGTTGGTTGATGAGAAGTTCACCATGACCTGGCTTCAGCGTGTGCTTGCAGCCCAGAAACCACCCATGTCGTGGGCTGCATCACCAGCAGTGTGAGCATCAGGTCAAGAGAGGGGATTCTCCCCCTCTGCTGTGCTCTGGTGAGACTCCCTCTGCAGTCCTGTGTCCAGGTCTGGGGACAGCAACCCGAGAAAGGATGTGGAGCTGCTGGAGTGAGTACAGAGGAGGTTGGATTCCAAATGACAACCCCTAGCAAAGCTGTCTATTGAAGGGAGAAGGGAATTTCAGATACATCTTGTCATCAGTGTTTTATAGTGCTTAGATGCAATTGTTGCCTGCCAAACGTGCTGTTACTCTTGTTTTTAATGCTCTCCATTGTACTCACATACTATGAATTTTAAGCACCAGAAAATTGGGTCTGGAAAATTCAGTTTGAGGTTCCTAGCTCTATTTTTTTCAGTTTGTTCCCAACATAACTTACTACAGTCGCAGATAAATTCTGGCGGAGGAGGGAGCTGAGCTGTGATACGCAGGGTGTGAGACAGGGGCTTAACCACTGGGCTGTCCTTCCTGTCTTGTCCTGGTCGGTGGCAGTTTGGTCAAAATATGAAAATACTGCAGTGGGAACTGTGGCTGGCCCCACAGTTATTTTCCAGCTACCTTCACATAAGTGTTTGTTAGAAATGACAAGAGTTTAATTTTGGGTTTGTTTTAGTTATTTGATATGCTTACATGATCTTGCTGTGTCTGTAATTTCTCCCGAATAACTTCTGAACACTCTGGCCACTCTCAGCATAATTTGAGTGAGGTACAAGTTACAGAGTTCACATCAGGGAGACCGAAGTACATAGTTAGGTAGTGGAAACAGAGACTTAGCTAATGCCCTTCCTGAGGGCAAAGCTCCTGCATAAATTTATCCCTTATTAAACATGAGAAATGTGTTTCAGTAATTAAAATATTATTAAATAATATTGCATAGTTATTAAAATATTTCAGTTTTCACGCTGGAGAACTGCATATCTATAGGAAGCAGGACTACGTTGGTTCAGCTGCTTGGAGAAATACATGTTTTCTGAGTGTTTTCGATTTGGCTGTTAATGGAACTCCCCTGAAGCTTACTGTTAGCCTTCAGTCTCACAGTAAAAGCCAAGATTTTTAAGAAGTGCAACTTGAGACAACTAAAGAGGGATGTTTTTCAGGAAGCCCTAATCATTCCCTCTCCCCTCCCCTTGGAACACTGACTTTTTAAGCCTTCTCAGATGTATCAGCCAGAATACTTGATCTCCATTCACATACTTGATCAAAACGGCCAATACTTAGTTTAGGGTCAGGCTGCTAGGGTGAACAGTCTGATTAAATACACTCAACTCCTAAAACATCAGAAGCTGTTCTATGGACTTGTTTTGTTCAGGAGAAGTATTTCTAATTCAGTTTTCCTTTAATGTATGCCCAAATTTTCTGGATTCATTTGGGTCAAAAATATTAAAGCAGCCTGCTTTATATTGGAATAATACTTACAGTGCTGGGTAGAACCAAGTGTGGAAAGACAAAGCAATGGAAATGGAAAACAGTAGAGAGAAAAACTGGAATGTATTGAATCTGACAGCAAGCTTGGTTCAGATTGGTTCCACATTCTGGGCAGAGATTCAGTTCTTTACGGGCAGTGTAAATCATTCAGCATGTGCTGGGAGTTTGACTTCCTCCTTTCCCCACTCCAGAAAGCCAAGAATTGAAATTTTCCCACTATCTTTAGTGTTATCAAGCCATCTCCTGGACCCAGGTCTGAGCAACAACCTGGTTTGAAATAATTCATGACCAGTAGAGTACACAGGGTGGATTCGGAACCTGTGAATAGATGACTGAGCTCAGATTACTTCTTATGTACACGGCAATATCTGATGCTCTTCCAAGAAGGTTTCTCATTATTACAGACATCTAAGAAAGTGCTGTATTTTTTTTTTTCTCCTCCCGGTGTTTTCTGTTGGAAGAGAAGCAGATCTGGTGTTTGACAGAAAGAAAACCTCTCACTTGATGCTTCACTTGATGGTGCTCCAAGTGTGATGATTTACAAAACTGGGTGGAAATTGACAAATTGAAGAATTTGTGGTGTTACAGCTGCATAATAAAAGCAAGCCTTGAGTAAGATGATGTGAGATCTATAGATAACTACATAAATGCTTGGCTAGGGCAGTTTTAAGTCAGCTAGATCACTCTGCCATTCAGGAACAAGCAATGAAATGAAATCTGAACTTCCAAATACTAACAGGTGTATTCTTTCCACGCACTTGGCTCCCTTATACTTCTGTGGGACTGATGTGCCAGGCCATTTGATCCACACAGTCCAGTAAATTCGATTGTCCCCGACCTCCACCTGGCTGGAGGCGGGGCCCCTCTAATAATCATCACAGTGGTCACTTATGTCTTGTAGAAAAGGATTATTCTTCCTTATCACAGGAGCTGGAGTAAAATCAGCTCTTCCACCCCGTCTGGGAACCTGCTCACCAGAGACTGAAGCCGCAGCTCTCA
>WYDI02006989.1:0-19409 GCA_009867235.2 Psittacus erithacus
CACACTGAAGCCGGCTCATGTTCATTTTCTCATCGACCAACACCCCCAAGTCCTTCTTCACAGGGCTGCTCTGAATCTCTTCTCTAAAATCTAAAAGTTCTTTCTATTTTTAATCTAAAATTAATGTTAACTTCAAGCATTGTTCAACTCTAAACCATACAGTATATTAAAAACGCAAACCGGTGTGTGCGGGTCTCAACAGTCAGTTCACCTGAAACAGGACATACTTGATAGGGGATACAATGTTTCTAATCACACAATTACACATTTGACATTCATTTTCAGCTTCTCCCCTCAAATACCTACCACAGGTGTAAACTCTTCAGATAAACAAAAGCAACAATGTGATAGTTACTATTACCACATCAACTTCCTACTAATTCTGAAGCTAGTATAGATTCCTAATCTGTAGAAATAGTTAAGCATCAAATGCATGATGATATACAGCTAATCTAGAAAAATGAACTCACAAGATATTTTTTTATTAGTTATGTTTACCTTGCTTAGCTAAGCCTTGATTTGTTAGTGCTTGTGCTATGGGGAATTAACTGCACACTGAATACTGAACAAACCGATACTCTGCCACTAAGAGTGTTGAGACCTAAGTGACTTTCAGTCACTTTTTAGTAACTATGTCAAGCATCAACTGTGGGTTCATCTTTCTGGTGAGAGAATGCAATTACGAAATGCAGGACAAAAATATTTTTGCCCTGAGCCCATTACCCAAGACAGACAAAGTAATGCAATCGTTTCCATTTTAAGTTATTTGATATAACAAGAAATTCCATTGTCTTAATATAACTGAGAACATGACCAAGTATGACAGTGAAAATAATACTTTGTTTTCAATTTCCTACATCAGAAAAATTTAATGTTTCCAGGTTTTTAGCAAAAAGTAAAAAATACAACCCTAAAGCATGTAAAAATACATTCCAAATTCAAGCATAATTTATACTAGAAAAAAGCAAGCCACCAATTCTCTCATCCCTCTTTTGATAAATGCCTAAGACAGATAACACAGCTAGAAGTTCAATACATAAGCAATGGCCCTTGACCTTATTCTCATCACAGATCTTACCTACCAAATAAATCTCTTTCCAGCATTATTAGGATCAGTAAATATCATCAAAACTTTTCCTATGAAAACAATTCTGTGTATACACAAATATAGACACATTTATGCAATATATACATACATGTAAACATTCTAAGACCTAACAACTACCACATTAGTAATTTTGCATTAAAATGTTGTAGATATTTTTTTAAATTACCAAGTATCAATAGTAATGCTAATGAAAGCTCTTAATATTTTGTGAGCAAACCAAAGCAGACAACTGCTATGCCTCTTGCAGGCAATAACTTATCTCCTATGTTTTAATTTACTTTTCCTACTCATAGCAAGTTAACTCAAACCAATAAGTGAGAAGGGCTTCAGTATGCAGGAGTTTTTACCTTCTATTTGTGTAACCAGTACTAACATCAAGCTGAATGTACACCATCCTAGTTTTTTCCTCTCATTTCTGTTCTGTATTTCCAATAAAACTTGAATTTTTTTTCTTGTTTATCAATATCAGCTTCAACAACCTGCTCTTCCAACAATGCCAACAAGCCGAGTTGCTCACCCTCATAGCAGACTTAAAGCATGTTCAGATCAGAAAATGATTTGCAGACATAAATCCATTTTACAGACACAGTATTTACTGTGGCAATATCATAAGACTTGCCATACAAGTAATGCCATACAGAAAACCTGTGGGATGAGTCACTCATCCCTTCAAAAAATCTATTAAAAGCACTACCTTGTGGAATTTCTCAGTAGAATAAAGGAGCAGCAGCAGAGATTAGTAACTGTATGCTCAACCCTTGTGTGTGCGTGAAACATTCAAGTTGTAGACTAACCTATTTCAGTAAAAAACCCGCAACTGCTGAAGCACAATGTCAGGGAGCATATAACGCAGAGCACAAAATGCTTACCACTGAACATTGCTCTACTCACACCAACTTAAATCTGCCATTCTCTAGGAAAGTCTACTCACAGTCAAATCAATGAGTATTTCAAACTGGTTTTTGCTTAATCCAAGTTATGCATTTTACCCTCACTCTTGATAACTGGGAAAACTCTTACTACCAATCTGCTATTTGTGAGAGTCAACTTTTTAGAAATACAGTGGTGCCCAACTTTGCTTTAAACATGCAATTGTCATTCATCTTATTATTATTTGAAGCATTCAATCACTTCTACATTATTCCTTTATTCTCAAGTACCAAACTAAAAGAAAAAAAAAAAAAAACAACAAAAAACCAACAAAACAATCTACCTTTCCTGGTTTTACAGTACACTGTAACTAATAGATTCCACTAAAATACTATTAGAAACACTGTCTATTTCTACTTAACAGTCTAGATAATTTTCTTTTAAATAACAAATTGATAGAAAAATATAAACCCCAAATCCCATCCTAAACACTCTCTAATACTGTGCACAGTTACCTGCCTCTACACTCGAAGTCTAGCAAGCATGTAGGAAAAAGAAATAAATACCAAGATTACAGACTCAATATTTAATATTCTTCAAGTATGAATATTACTAGGGTAAGACTCTTCAGTTGTTTTTATATATATATATGTTAAAGGCATATTTCTAGTTACTTTCACACAAATTACTACAGAATATTAAGTCACAAATACACATTCTCCTTAGCAATCTGGTATTTGAATTTTCAGATTCAATCTCTAAACCCTTTATTTCTAAATGAAATCATTACTAATGCTAGCAGAAATAAGAAGGCCTAAAGATTCCTCATAAACACAAAGTCAACCATACTTGATATTCTCCCAAATTGGTTTGCCTTTCTCAACAGCACCTTTGTCCACAGAAAGAAAAATACCTTTAGACAGAATATTTGTAATACTGACAAACTTGTAATATGTCTTCATGAATTTATCTTCACACATCTTCTAACAATTAATATACCCCTTCATTGTTTACACTCCATGTCTGAACAAATACATTTAAAAACAATCTCCAGACCTATTTCCCTTTTGTTTTTTATTTTTGTACTAAATTTTAAAAAGAAACCAGTTCACTGAATCATTGTCCCAGAAACCACAGTGGCTGCTGTCATTAGGCTGATCCAAGCATCAGAAAGCATCAAGTGAAGTTGAGGGAAAAAAACCCCAAACCAAACAAAAAACCAGCAACACAAAGCCATAAAGCCCTTGGTGCTCTACCTTCTCTATAGAGGGATTAAATAAAAGTCTTTGTACAAGAACCAGCAGGATGAGACAACATCAGTTTGTTACTCAGCTGAGGACAGGATTCTTTTTTTACTTTTTTTTTTTTTAAACATCAAAATTCAGTACTTTTTTCTTTAATCTGATTGATTTGATGCTAGAAATCAGCATAGCACAGAACTCAGAAAGTCCTCAAAGATTCAAAAGATAGGAAACAAAGCAGTTCCCACTTTCTACTACAGCTGAAAAGTAAAGAGGATGCTGAGTTTAATGACAGTAAATGCTGGAGCTAAATAAAACTGAATTAAAAAAACCTACACATAATTAAGCACTAAATATCATCCTCTAACATTAAGCATCATACTAAGATGCTCTGTCTGCCAGACTACAGTATTTTTACTCTAAAGGTCAGTTGTTTATCTTAAAATAGGTACAAAGACAAAACAAGCCAACTAATGGCAATTTAAAACAAAGTTCAAATACTCTGTTCCAGTTAAGAGAGAGGAACAGTTTATTTCACATTCAAGTAAAACACTTTGTCCAAACAAATGCTGCCACATTTTCGAGACAGATCCAGTCCTTCAGAACATGTCAATGCCAAAGACTACAAATGTTATTTTCTTTTAATTTCCTCTTCTGCCTTTATTTTGGTCAAAATAAAACATAATACCAATAAAACCTATCTTATTTCCCAACAGAAATGCACAGATATTCTTATTTTCCCCCACGTATGAAGAATATGACAATAGCATGGTAAAAATCAAGACACCAAGCAAGAGCTAATACTCTTCACTTATATGTTCTTCTCCACAGCACACAAAATTAAGATTCCCATACTCTGCTAAAGAGCACTAATTTCACCTCCATTGGTCTATTTTAACGAACTACTTAAAGAACTAAATACAGTACACCAATACACAAAAGCTTGATAGACACTACCTTGAAATGTAGGAAAGTGCATCTGCGATGTTCATGCCACTCAGCATAAGATGAAAGGCTTCTGAAAAATGTTAAAAGACTTCCACGTTGTTCACTGCTACAAAAGAAAAATACAGTTTAACCCAAACAGTATTAGCCTGATCTACCAATTCTACAGCCTAAAATTTGCACTTCTTCCAGAAATTGTGATCAGTATTGTTCGAATTTGAAGCCAGAGATAAAGACTCCTCTGTCTTCCTCACACACACACACACCCCCCCAAAAATTATCACAACAGGAAAAAACACTGTAGTGTAGATAATGAAAATATTGAAGAATTCATTTATAAACCAGTATTTTCAATTCCTCAGAAAGGTAAGCAGTAATCAAGGTAATCTCCAATGAAAAATGTGATAAACTGACGAAACAGCCACCTTTAAATCTTAATTTGACTTTATGCTTGTTCATGTCATACTCTTATTTACCAAGTAACTTTCAAGATGCAGCACAGTTAAACTTGAACCTACAACTGGGAAGATTCACCAAATTGCATCGATAAGCTTTGAATATTCTTGAGATCTTTGTCCTATTCAACTAAATCTTTACGTGACATGTTACCTGCCTCCTCCCACATGACATTCAGCTTTTCAAAATGAACCTTGAAACCAGTAAGCAAGAAGGTTTGTTCATTAGATCATGTGTGACAGCAACCATTAGGACCATATTTACAGATTTTGAGCTCTAATCAAAAGAGGAAAGAGACAGTAATAGCTGGGAGGAGGCTGCCTTGTGGCGAGGGGGAAAAGAAGAGTTTGTCTTGGAGGGGATTCTTTTTAAGAAAAACACAACAAAAAAAATACTTGGTCTTCAAATTTCTAGTACTATAAGAATCAGGGCAGAGAAAGGAAAGGAGACAACGTAAGATGACACAAACTGCCAAATAGCCAACGATCCACTCAATGTGGTCGGGGGAGTGAAGAAAACTGCTTGAAAAGGGTGTGCAGTTTTTACAAAAGGGACCTGGCAAGAATGGAAAGAACAAAAATGCCACAAAAGCTAAGCATCAATACATGAAGCAACATGATTCTTTAATCATAAGAGTGATCAGCCTCATGTCATTGTTGATACAAAACCACAATCAAAGGAAACAGACTATTAGCCATTGTCAAAACATACCTGGCAAGCACTGTTTTGGAAATACAAAGATTCATTTCAGTTACTAATATAGGATTTCACAAGCTTGCAAAACCTGACTGAAGAATATTTCTGAAATATTCAAGAATATTTCAGAAAGTTACAGAGGATCTAAATTCTACATTTGACTTTTAACATCTTTTCTGTTTGACATTAGCTATTCTTTTTGGGTCTTCAGAACAGCTGAGAGAGGAAGCTTGAGGCCATTAACTGAATTGTTGAAACAGTGTATTACCAAGTCACTTCAGCCATTCAAGGCAGAACTGTGCCTTGGATCCAGCCATATTTAATATACAAGAATGGCGATGCTTAACATGTTACAGAAACACAAATAGGAAAAAATATATCAAGTTCATTCACATATTGAAAATGTAAAGGAAAAGCCAATCAAGTTTCATCCTAGCCTGGAAAGAACAGCATCATTAGAGGAAGTTACCACAGTAGTCACAGCTGCCAACAAAATCAGGCCAAGATGAAAAAACTACTAGCAACACAGACAAAATTTGAACCCCTGGAAGGATGCAGACACACACTGATTTACAATAACTGAGTAGCTCTGTGTTCTGGAAAGCTTTTTTAACCATAACTCATAACTGTACATATAGAAATCTACACATACTGTAGGAAAAATCAAGACTTAGTAATGACTGCCCACATCTTGCTGTCTAGTGAACGTGGTCCTATACATATTGCAATATACTTTTTAAATCTACACACCCAGAAGAGAGTAACACAATTGTTACAAAACTACATACTTAAAATTATTTTTTTAAAAGTTGGCATGAGTATCCATTTTTATGCAGTTTTTTTACAAGACTATCACAAACCTTATGACCTTGTTTTAGCATTATACCTTTAGTTTCGTTTAATTGCTTCTTTCCCTTCAGATTCGTCTTTAGGCAATATAGCAGATGAAAATTTTCAAGGTGAGATCACCAAGCAGAAAGACACAATTTTGGCTAAGAAGTTCAAAGAATCAGCTCCAGATGTAAAAGTTAGACTTCCAATTCTATTTGAGCATATACTTCTCTCATGCACAGAAATGCTGTTGGCTAAATCCAAGACAGAACACTGGATTCAGGGTTTAGATAAAAGGAAAATCTGTGCTGGCATGAACAGACATATGCATTAGACATGCTTTTCTGTATCTGCAAGGGAAAGACTGCATAAGAGCATCATTTCAGTCAAATGTCTCACAGCACTTAAAGTACCCATAAACAATAATTCCTAATTAGAAAAAGTTAGCCTAATTCCTAATGCTGAAGCCAACTACAACAAACACTAAAATGCTAAGAGAACTTGCAATAAAAGAACAAGGTACTAATAGAGTGCATGTTAAAAATTTAAGCCCCTTTTTTGTTTTGGAAAGAATTTAGCATTACAAAATGCCACTGGATAAAGAAAAAAAAAAAAATAAAAAAATCCCCTGGGAACCAAACCACCCATCTCCAAAGCCAACATCCAGGTAACAAACAAGTCATCCCAAACCAGCAAAAAGCATACTCAGGCAGAGAGTAACTCTGTATCAGGTTAAAACCACATGACTGTCATCCAAACACTATTTCACATTCACAAAATAATGTCAAACACAAAACTAAGTAAGAAACTTAACTGTTGTAAAAGTATTTAAGGCTCCTTTAATATGCTCCTTTAGCTATTTAAAGAGAGAAAATCTGTTTTAACTCACTGCAGTATGCAAGACATCTTGCATTAACATGTAAAACCAAAGAATAACTCTTACAGCTGTGGGAAGAATTCATGTTTCCCCTCATTTCCAAGATACCTTGCCCATGCAGTGTTTAACATATATTGAATGCAGACCTGTCCTAAATCCTTCACTCTGACTTCTAAATTCCAACTAGTTAGTAAAAAGTAGGATGTAAGAAATCATCTGAAAACGCCTATTTGACTAAGAAATCCACACAGCAGTGAACTAACCCTGCAATTAATGGGATATCAAGTGAAAAACAAAAGAAAAAAAAGAAAAGAAAAAAAAAACAAACACAACAGTGAAGATTTCTCATAGCTATTGTGGTCCTTAACACTAATAAAGTATAACAGAAGTGATAACTGGTGCAAAGGGATACAAGTAAAATCCCAAAATAGAAGACTAAATAATGTGACTCAAACTGCATACATATCTTATTGTTACCACATATTTAAGGAATGATGTATCTTTTAAAAATAAGTATTATATATTGCAGCAGTACCTGGTTGAAA
The DNA here is from genome assembly GCA_009867235.2 of Psittacus erithacus. Lineage (NCBI taxonomy): Eukaryota > Metazoa > Chordata > Aves > Psittaciformes > Psittacidae > Psittacus > Psittacus erithacus. The sequence continues at coordinate 7,570 of WYDI02006989.1, forward strand.
ACAGCCTGCTGGATGTTGCTTCTTTTAAAAACATGTCGCTCAAGTGTTCTAGCATTCCCCTGTCTTCTTCCAGAGCATGATGGGCTTGGAAATTACAACTGAATGCCCAGGTTTTAACTCTGGTGCTCTTAAAGACCCTTTTTCTGTCATGCAGTATGAAAAATGTATTTAGAAAAATTAGAAAACCGAGGAGAAAAAAATCCAGGCCAGCAGAGAAAATGGAACAGAGCTAGACAATGGATTTGCAACAATTAGGCCAAGGAGGTGAAACAAGGAAAGAGAGACCGGTAGGGAGGCTGAAAAGAATAAACAATACAGCAAGAATGGACGGAAAGGGAAGGAAGAAGTAGGAATCAAGATTCTAACAGCAGCTGATGCACTGAAGACTAAAGAGCAAGTTGGGAAAAGCCTGAAAATGGACATGGAAAGCAGGGATTAGGACTTAAAAAAAAAAATATATATACCTAGCTGAACAAGGGGATTGGGAAAACAAAAGCCGTAAAGGGTGATCACACAATCAGATTTAGTCAATGTAACGGTGGGTTGCTGTCAGACATTGTGAACATCAATCCCACTCTGGTTACATACCTACTGCCTTAGATCAGCAACAAACGCTGGTTGTAGGACAAGACAAACAGAAAAAAATAAACTTGAAGAGGCTGGGGAAGGGCAAGGCAGGCAAGGCTGGCAGACATTTAGAAAAGTAGGCAGGGGCAACCCACTGAGACAAGGCCAGCAGATGGTACGTGCAAACAGAGCTAAGGAGAAAGAAAGAACCCATTGCTTTACAGACAGCAAAGCCTTAACTCATCTTATATCACTCATGGAAACTTATGTTTACTTATTAATACTGGTGTAATGTGGAAAAGGACCAGAGTAGTAAACAGACAGGGACAAGGGAGCAGTGCTCAAGCCAGGATGAAGTAAGGCCTGCCACTACTTCAACACATTCCTCTCAAGTATGACTATTAAGTTCCAATACACTTCTGCTGTCAGAAAATGCTCATGAAAAAAACCAGGGTAATTTCCTTTTCTAAACCCTACTTTTTGAGAGCAGTCAACTCCCACTCTCAGATACACCACTAGCTTTAGTGTATCTGTGTGGAAATTCCAAAGCCTCAGCTTTCAGTACAGACTAATGATGCCTGAGCTAACTGAACACACCTTTCTTGTCACCCATTCATTTGCCTTCCTTCTCCCTCCCAAAGTCTACAAATAATATAAAACAACAGAAAGCACTTAGAGAATAGGATTAACTCAAGCACCCAACAATAATTAGAAATAAAAGATCTGTTCTCAGAGAGATGTGCTAGCAGATTTCAAAGTGGAATACTTGAGACAAATAATTTGATTATTATTCCTCTTGTGTAACAACCTCCAGAAAACAGTCAAGAAGCAGCATTCAGTCATATGCTTAAGTTTTAGTATGCACATTTTCTGAAGCCATTGCACAAACACACTACTCCAGTTTTTTAAACTATATTTTACTGCTTTTCAAATATCAGTAAAACAAATCCGGATGCAAAGAAAAGAAATGGAACGGCGAGCATAGAATTAGAAACAGGCAAGTACTGAAAAGGGGTTCTGGACATACGCTTTTAGCCATTAGTCACCCACACTGCACATTTACAACTCACATGCACATCTGAGAAGCAATTAATATGTTGATTTCATAAATTAAAACGTGATAGCTGAGATGATCTTCTTCTACCTGTTTCTGAACCAAACAATTTCAAACAGCTAGAACACATGATAATCCTAAAATCCTTTCCATTTAATATGCATTTGTAATGGTCCTTTCCGGCCTTAATCACATGCATTTCATCTTCTCTCCAGAAGGACACAGACAAGGAGTAAGAGTTTAGGTTGGGCTAACAGAACATTACCAAACAAAGAAATCGGCTGACAGCAATTTACATGACAATTCAGTATTGCCTTTAGAACCAAAGTACCAAAAAAAACCCAAAAACCAAAAAACAAACCTCCACCTTACCTTGACACAAATTTGTCCAGATCTGAATTTCCCTTAGGCTCCATTATAATACTGAGATCAGTAATAGCAGCAGACACATTTGCTTTGTTCTAGATCAGGTAAGTAACAACACAGTGTGTTATAAATTCCTCTAACATGAAGAAATAGTTATCTTCTGTATATAAAATAAAAACATATGCAAATGCTACCAAGTAATACAATCCTTAAAATGGCATTTTTTAAACTACAGCTTATACGTGTGGACAATTTCTTTCATTTCAACAGCATCAATAGTATTCATACAACAAGGTTTGGGAACAACAGCTGAACATGCCAGCATTGAGAAAATATCAAAAAAATCTTCCTTTCTATCTGGTATAAAAGAGGTTCACCTACTTCCTTTCCTATCACTTCCACTTCTTTAAGACTCTTCTAATTTCCCAGCAAAATCCCTGTCACATACACCAGAAAATTCAAATATAAGGTTTCATCTGAAAACCATAATAATGATACCCTAAGTTTAAAAAAATAATAGTAAAAAATCCTGTTAGTTTTCCGTTTATTTTTTATTTTAAAGCCTATAGTTTTGCCTCAAATTTCATCCGTTTTTACAGTAATAACTGTTACTTGGGGATATGTGTGTGAAGGTAAAAAGAAAATGTTTCCAAATATTTAACAACTTAATAAATTTAAGGAAAAAAAAAAAGTTCGTATAGTAGAAATGAAGCCACAAAGAACTTAATTATTTTTTCTACACATTCTTAAAGACACCAGAGTAACAGGTTAGGTAACAAGTTAATGAAAAAGCTTACAATTGGAGACATTGTACTTGATTATTCTTATACCCAGTCACCACAAGCAAACAGGAATGGCAATGGAAACTCAATAGACAAGCAGGATATGAAAACATACATAGCAATCCCTAGTACTGGCTGGACAGGAATGCTGCTCACACTGCCATCACTAAAAAAGGAAAAAGCAAACCAAAACACTAAAGTTTAGTGGATTGAGTAAGTAACATCAGAAAAGTCTGGCCTGAAGTCACAACTTGACTGAGAGCTATGGAGGCAGACTCCTGCACCCACAGGGGACCTACTGACCTGAAGGGTTCTTTCTAAATATATGCACTCGGTATTCTAGATGCCTCTTACTCCAGCACACATCAGCGCTGAGAGACTACAAGTCCCAGGCATTACCTAGACAAGTGCTGCCATCAAGTGGCATAATAGATTAAAGCAGCACCAATGTAGCTATGCATTTACATCCAGTAAATTTACATCATCTGAGCTAGATTGACACTAAAAGACGTCATCATTCCGCAGGACCATACAGGTGAGACATAAATATTAATCTACCCAAGTAGCATGATTGATGTGAGCTATTTCCATGCTCAAACCTAAATACAGTTTTATACAAGAACATGGTAAAACAGTATCACAAGTTTCAAGTCATTCATGGACTTAAGAGGTTGCAAAATAACCTCATTCATCTCATGCAATGCACATGTGATCATTCAATTTCCTAAATTTATAATATGGCTTTTCTTAAGATTAGAAAGGACAGCTTGACATAGCAAGGCAGTTTTTAATGCATCCTGCAGGGTGCATGTTTTGGGAAGGAAGGGCAATTTGGACTTGGCAGTGTTGGGCTGATGGTTGGACTCTATGATCCTAAAGGTCTTTTCCAACCTAAATGATGCTGTGATAAGGATTTCACGACTGAATGGGGAACCTGACCTTCAGAACTATTTTGCTTGAATGCACATGGAATTCAAAAGTTCAGTCCAGCTGCTACGGGTGAAAGCAACTCACTGGGGCTTAGGTTAAGGAGACTCAGGCAATCAAAATGACAAAATACCATTTTCAGATGGAAAAGGAAGTATTGACACTAGTCCTTTGAAATTCTGTTTGGTTGCTTGATGGTTGTTGGGGGTTTTGGTGTTCATTGATCCTTACCTGCATTTCAAGAAGCTGGAATTCCAGTTGAAAAGACAGGGAGCAGCAATTCCCTGATAATCTGTGCTTCCTCACCGTTTTGTTTCTGGCTGTTGCAAAATTAAGTTAATACTTGATTAGAATTCTAATACAACAACTATTGCATCTCTTCCATTAATCATATTTAAAGAACCAACTGATACCATCCATCACACAAAGAAACCTACTTAAACATGTTAAAAGAAACCAAGTCTAACTGTACAGAAGTCTTGCACTTTCCCACTATGGAAAGTACTACATTTACTCAAAAACTACTTGTCAATAAAGAAAATTCTACTGCATTTCAAAATAACTGTCTTTCTGCTAACACTGAAAGTAGAATTACAACATGCATTTTCAAACGTAATGAATGGAAAGAGTATGCTCAATATAGCACCAGAAAAGGGCACAAAAACGCTTACTTTTTTCCAGTGTTTTCTTGGAGTGACTCGTGAACTGAATACCAGTAAGTTTCATTAAAAATGAGAGATGTGTTTCTAGACTTTCAATTTGAGTTTTCAGCTCTGATGCGGATTCATGTCCCCCAGATTCTCCTCGAAGTTCTCCTTGGACTGATTTTCTGGAATTGAAAAAGAAATAAAAAAAAAAAAATCCAAAGGGCAAAAGACCAAGATATAAGAATACATTTTGTCACATCAGGACAGCAACCCCATCTAAAAAACGCACTTCTAACATGATCTGATGGTTTTCTGACCAAGATCAGATTCCAATAAGCCACATTTCAGATGGGTCACATTACTAGGAACAGTAAACTATTCGAACTTTCATAAATACTTTATGTGTCCTATCATGTAGACACAGCCTTCATTATAAGTCTTGAAATGCAAGTATCCATTTGAAGGAATCTACAGCAAAAGTGAGCTGTGATGCCTTTACTGTCTGTATTACTTATTTTAGATACGAAGGGTACATTTACTGTAGGGTATCAGTTAAATAATGGAAATAAAAAGCCCAAACATGGCATTTTTTTAGCATATGTCTAGTCACACCTGTACATCGCCCCAATTCCAATCCCCATCTTCCCACCCTTTTTTGCTTGTTGTTTAATTAAATTGGCACTGAGCTGTTTCACAGTGCATAATGGAAAACATGGCCTTTGCAGACAAAAACTTTGCAGGGCCTGCATAGCAATGTACCTGATATCATGCATGACCTGACCACTAAAACTGCCTTTCAGAAAACAAACAAACCCTAAACCCCCACGAACCACCAACAAAAGACAGTGAAGAGAGATCAACTATTTATTATTTGTGATCTTTTACCATATGTAGGCCATGATCTAAACAAGATCAGCACTATAAAAATAACAGAAGGAATGTCCTAAGGAAGCAAAAGCTTATCCTAAACAATTCTGACAAAAGAACATTATTAACCCAACATGTGAAAAAAACATACATTGACATTAATATCTCCTCATCAGAAAAAAAGGTGGATTCCTGTTGGCTATCTTCATACTTTTCAGACAATAGTTTAATTTCCTCTGTCAGTGACTGGATTTCATCTTCATAAACTTGGCAAACGTTGCTGTCCATTTTTCAGAATCAATGTTACTACATAAAACAAAATAAATTTCCTAGGAGAAAAGAAATAATCCATATTCAAAATAAGTTTCTGTGCAATGAATTAAGAAACTCAAATATAACATTAGGCAATTGTTTCTCCTACCCCTCTACTTAAAATAAGTCAACTCTATTATTTTATGGATTTAGAGAACTGAAGAATTGTTAAATAGAGCTTTCAGATATCCCAGGTAGCTTCAACAAGTACAATAATTTATGCCCTCATAAAGAATCCCAAGGTGTCAAAACACTGCTGCTTACAATAGAAGATTACAAAAACATATAAACTTTGATGCTCAGCAACGAAATTTGACAGGAATTCTGCCACCAACTTGAAAACAGAATTAGGCTTGCAGTAAAGCACTGCTCTTAACACTACAGCACTCTGTGATCAGTGTAACTCCTACTTAAATCCTAGAAAGTCCACTTAGAAAGACACATTACAAGAATAAAAAAGACACTTGTTCATTAATTCTGAATGCAAAAAAAGTTCCCTAAGAAGCATGGTAGCTCACTCTAAAAGCATCATGAACAGGAAAGATTCTACCTCCAGCGAATACAGGCAGCTACTACATAGCAGCAAGAATGGGACAATGAACATATTTCTGACTTCACCTAGAAGAAGCAAGAAAAAAAAGTTCTCTCCAGTATAGACAGCAATTGTGATAAAAATGTAGTTTCATTGCATTAGTTCCTCAAAGAATTCATTGAGTCCAAATGTAATTAGTAAGCCAATTTGAAGTCACAGATCACTGCATAGCTTCTAAATACAGAAGTTAAAATCAGGAATCTAAAATCGTCAAACTCTTTAAGAACCTTTTTAACTAATCACAACTTCCTCCAGGTCCATACCCAGCTGGGTTAAAGTAACAGAGCAAGCAGCTGTGCTGCAAATACAAAGCAGTCCTAAGCTGCTACAGAAATCAAATCCAGCTTTGACCACTTCACCTAACCATGCACCTGATTAAATGAAGCACACCTGCTCCTACTAACACAACAGCATCATCTGTCTTTCCAGTAAACAGCAATAAAGAGACACAAAGAAACAGCCCCATTTCACTAATAACTGAAGACAAATAAACCTCAATTTCTAGGAAAAAAATAAAAATAAAAATCTAATTTTCAGCCTAGACATAACACATTCAAAGGACTGTGGAGAATGTTGCACAACTCCATACCAATGTACCTTTCACCTAGGAAAAAAAACCCAACAACATAAAAAATAAATTAAAAAAAAAATCTAGTTTTATGTGTGGTTTTTAACAACTGCATTTGTAAGATCCACATTAACATGGTTCAACAAAAATGCATGGGGGGGAAGAGGATTTTGTTGGTTTAGGTCATATAAAACTGCACCTGAATAACACATGTAAGAAAACTTTACAAATGTTTTGAATTTAAAATTTGCTCATTTAACAAAGTATATGCAATTAGAGAACCACTCTCACTGTAACTACCTCTGAAATTTTAAAGCGACCTTACGCAGTGTACGAGTACAAACAATACCCATGGGGACAAGAAATGCAGGTTCGAAACTTCTAATGGATCCTATTAAATTAGATTTTTTTAACTGGATGCACTGAAGAAAGTTTTGGTGCTAATAAAGAGAACATTGAAGAAAAGACAGACATTACAATAACCACATCTTTACCACAGACTATTAGTAATTTCTTTTTTAACAGCCTTTTTGAAAACGGTAACAAAACACATAGGCTGCTTACCGATATTTACCTTAAGCGATTATACTACAGTGCAGAAGACTCAAAGACTAATCATGACTTCGAAAACAGCGTAAAAACACACGTACATGCATGAAATAAAAAATAACGACAATCGTTTCTCCTCAAATGAAGCATACACACACACATACATACCGATATGCTAACGGTAAACATTCCACTTTTCTACGTACCTGCCCCCGTGTACCGCTAAGCATTTACTTCTACGCTGTCGCAACGAAAGCTAGAACCACAATTCAACAGTCCGTAACAATGGAGCTGCCGAGGGGCAGCGCCGCCCGACTTTGCTCCTACCCCTCACACCTCACAGAGCAATGGCGGGAAGCGGCGCTCGCCAGCAGAGCCAGCACCGCCGCCGCCCGCCGCAGGACCCGGCTCCAGGCCTGGCGGCGGCCCCAGCACCACCGCGCAGACCCCGGCAGAGAAGCCGAAAACGTCGCCCCACGCGCACTGAGCCCGCGGGCAGCACGCGCTTCGAACTGCCCAACCGCCCGCCGCGGCCTGGCCGGTACCACTACGGCTGCCTCAGGCGGAGGGCATCGGCAGTGTCTTCATCCCCCACCCCGGAAACACAGCCGCTGCAACGCCAGATCCAGAGTTCGCTGTTCAAAACGGTGCCGGGAGTGCTGTTTTGTCAGGCAGTTCCTTATTCTCTGTTGCTGGTTTCTTATCGGTGTCTTGTGGAAACTCCCCCTCCTTTCCTCATAGTTCCTTCTGCTCGCACCTCCCGCGGTCCCCAGACCCAACCCTCGTGTTCCCTCCACACTGCTCCGGTCGGCAACGAGCAGACGAGCGTAACCCAGCGGCCGCAGCTGGCGGACCTTTTTTTCCCCGGGGCGACAGGAAGGGCTGCGAGGGGGAAGATAAAGATTGGGTGGACTTAGGAGGCCCTCATCTGCTCCGAGGGACTCATGCCGGCTGCCGGGTGTGCTCTCAACTGCAGATTTAACCAGGAGATGGTGTAACTCCTGCCCGTGGCACAGGGTTGCTCTGTATCCCTCTACGGCTTCTTAGGTCAGTGCGGAGCATTGCATTGGTGCTGAGCTCCTGCCCGGCTGGCAGGTTGTGCTTAGCACACACGCTGGAAATACCAGGTCTGCTGTTTTAGAGAGCTTCACTAGACTCGCTAGTCTGTGTTCACAGAGTGGTGCAGGCTGTGAAAGTCTTGTAACCTCGGTGGCTTGCTGTGCTGCTGCTTGTACTTTGGAGGGCGTGGCCATGCCTGGTCTTAGGGCTGAACTGCAGGAAAGATTTTTCAAGTTTGGGCGTGTTTTGGCTATGGAGATTCTTACCAGAAAAGGTGATCAGGGTAACAGCTTTCCGTTACTCTTTAAAAGTACTTGGAACCAGTCTTTTATTAATTAATATAGAGGAAGCAAAGCTGCAGAAAGAAAAGCCACAGAGAAATGGCCAAACGTCTCTGTTCGAATTGCTGATTAAAAGAAGGCCGGAGTTGTGGACTTCCACATGAAGGCAGTACCAGGTACAGAGGTGCCAGACCAGAAGGTACGGTGGGGCAGGTGTGGAGAGAACTAAAGCAGAACAAAAGGCAGAATTGGGCACGGGCTTCTTACGTCTGTATTTGTGTCAAATCTCTACCCTTGATGTAAAGAAACCTTTATGAAGTGGAAAGCAGCCTAAAGAAGTACCGTAATGTAGACATATTCTGTACGTGGACTGCTCCTGGCGTTCTTTGTAACGCCTGGAAATAGTCTTGATCGGACTCTCTTGTGATGTTAAATTACTCCTTTATGTTGGAAATGCCTTTGTGTCTCCCTTAAAAGCATGTAGAGAGAGAGTGTGTGTCTTATTTTTATACAGCGTATACATTTTTGATGGCTGGGTTGTCAGGAACATTTGAGCAAAAGATTACACTTCCTGCGAAATGTAATTTGCTAAGCACAGAGTGAAATTGCAGGGTGATGGGGGTGGGGGAGGGTGTGATTGATTTCTTTATTTTATAATGGGAAAAATGCAAAATAATAGTGGTCCTGTCTGTATAATTACCACTCTTAGTTCGTAGACCACAAGATGCAAGTTTTACACTGGATGCGAGTTCTACGTAAGAACAGTATCCCAAACCCTCCACCCAGCTTTAGGACAAAAGTCTTGCTCCGAGCAGTTCCACAGAGGCTCCAGCACAGGAGCCTGCTCTGCCAGGCAGATCTGTGGCCTGCAACCCAGCAGTGGCCACATCCGTGACCTGTCCTGATGTGTGGGTCTGGCTGTGGAGGCCCAGAGGCTGCCTGTGATGGGGGCTGCTCTGCTCTTTCCAGGACCGCTTTGTGAGTGGTGAGAGGGGGACCACCATCACCTGCTGGGAGATGGGCTGCGAGCACAGGTTCCATCTCCTCTGTGCCGTGGAGGGTGGATGCGTCACCCATTATTTCCCGCGATCAGGTACGTCCTCTCCCCTCCTCGCCGTCGCCAGGGAAAGACCCGGTGCTTCTCATCTCACCCATCCCTTCTCTCTTCCCCCAGACCCTTCTGCCAGGAGCACAGCCCACAGCAGCGAGAGGAGGTGGCTCCAGAGAACACCACCTGCCTCATCTGCCTGGACCCTGTTGAAGGCAGAAGGACCTATGACTCTAGGACCTCCACCAAAGCAGACCAGCAGCCCCAGCACCGCCAGCCAGGCGGCATCGGGGCAGACTCTGGAACCTCAGGCACAGGAGACCAGCAGCCTCAGGAGTAGCGGACAGATGCCATCAGGACCCCTGCCACATTTCTCCAGTGCATGAGGACAGCAGCTGCTCAAACCCCCCTGGGCCTGACCAAGGTTGAAACTGAATCTAGGGCAACTGTTTAACCCAGACTCCCTACACATGGCCTAGAAGACAGCAGGAGAGAAGCCGACCACCAGCAACACGCGCTGCAAGCAACACCCACAGCCAGGCAGTGCCAGGCTCTCCCAGTGCTCCCCATCATGTGAGAGCCGCAGGCACAGCATCACCCGGCAGCAGGCATGGGCAGCATCCCGTGGCTCTGCACCACTGCAAAGAAGCAGGAGCAACAGACCCAGTGGGCCCGTGCGGGTGCGAGACCGTTCCCGCTTGCAGGGTTGGGCCCATGCTCCTTATACATGGCCCAGAAGATGCTCCCAGAGCAGCTGCACACAAGCAGGAGGAGCTGAGAGGAGCCCAAGCGGCCAGGCGGCGCCAGGGCTTTCGCAGAGCTCGCAGCATGTGCGAACCTCAGCCACGGAACAACAAGACAGCGGCCATCAGCATCATCCCGTGGCTCCAGAGCACGTCACAGAGGCAGCGCCTCAAGATTCACCGGGCCTGTGTGAGTGCGAGACTGCACCCGCTTGCAATGTCAGCCCCAAACTCCCAACATGCGGCGCAAAAGATGCTGTGAAGGGAGCCATGCGCCAGCACCACACGCAGAGGTGCACACGCAGACAGGCTGTGCTTGGGGCTATCCCAGCGCTTCCCAGCTCGTGCGAGCAGCCGCTTCATCAGGGACAGTCAAGAGTCACCAGGGTCTTCCTGTGGCTCCCGAGAATGGGAGAGCAGCAGCCCCAGCACTGACAGCCAGGAGGCTTTATAGCCATGCCCAGTTCCCTGGCACCAGACACTGGCACCGCAACAATCTGGCCATGCCATGGCTCCCCAGCGTGCTCCCAGTTGAACTGTGGCACCCAAACTGCCTACACGGGGCTCAGAAGACAGCGGGAGAGAAGCCAACTGCCAGCACCACGTGGCGAAAGGAGCGCCCACAGCCAGGCAGTGAGGGGCTGTCCCAGTGCTCACCAATACCTGAGACCAGCAGCCCCGGAACCAGCAGGCAGCGGCCTTTGGCGGCATCTTCCGCAGCACTGGAAAGCGGCAGCAGCTCCATCCCCACTAGGCCCATGCAGGTGCCAGACAATTCCCACTTGCAACATCAGGCCCAAACTCCCAACACGCGGCCCGGACACCTCAGTGGGACCAACCGTGCTCCTTTGCAGATGAGAGAGGTCAGCCTGTGTCCAGGCCACACTTGCAAGGAAAGAACCAAGATGCGAGGTCTACTCAAGAACAGAATCCCAGCCCTTCCACCCAGCTCTGGAACAAAAGTCTTGCTTCCAGCTGTTCTATAGAGGCTCCAGCATAGCAGCCCACTCAGCCAGTTGGATCTGTGGCCTGTGACCCAGCAGCACCACATCCTGCACCCTGGCCCGAGGTGTGGGTCTGGCTGTGGAGGCCCTGAGGCTGCCGCTGATGGGAGCTGCTCTGCTCTTTCCAGGACTGCTCTGTGTGTGGCAAGAGGGGGCCAGCATCATCTGCTGGGAGATGGGCTGCAATCGCATGTTCCATCAGCCATGTGCTGTGCGGGGTGGATGCGTCACCCATTATCTCCTGCAGTTCAGGTACCTCCTCTCCCCTCTCACCGTGGTGCCCCTGCCCATATTCGGGGCGCACGCGGGCCGGCGTTGCTGATGTCACAGTGGGCACTGTGACCAGTGGCGGGGGCCGGCCTATAAAAAGGGAACGCTGGGCACAGTGCATGACTGTGACCTGGTGAGGTGCGGGGAGTAGAGGGCAGGGACAGGGCTCTCAGGGGGCTGCCAAGGGAGGAGGGGGCCTCCACA
>WYDI02006990.1:0-27803 GCA_009867235.2 Psittacus erithacus
AGGATCACCTCCTTTGACCTGCTGGTCACGCTCCTTTTGATGCAGCCCAGGACACGGTTGGCTTTCTGGGCTGCAAGCGCAGATTGAAGCTGTATCATGTTCATTTTCTCATTGACCAACACCCCCAAGTCCTTCTCCACTGGGCTGCTCTGAATCTCTTCTCTGCCCAACCTGTAGCTGCAAATTTGTCATGTGGTAGGTATATTCTGTCTTGTGCAGGCACAGACGCATATTTTCTGTGTACATGCATATAGCCTGTATGGGGTATATACCGCATGGTATGATTAAATAAAGTAAAATAGATATTTGAATAGGTATCTTAAATTTGAACGAGTCACTTTTTGAGTGGAGGAGAATAATGTATAAAGGTTCAGAAATTTCTGAAAGTGTAATGAATCATACAGGAAGTCTCTTCAAATGCAAATTTTTCATTTTCTTTCGTACAAGACTATGTAAATGGTACATTCACTGTCTCATGAACAAGCCTGAAAGGTCAAAGTAAAAGTCTGGTCATTAATTACTGAAAGGTTAATGCAATAATTTGACATTGCATCAGTTGAAAGCCACTTCCAGGAGGTATTTTAGATAACACAGTGCCCTTTATAAATCTACTCCACTATTTTCTTTGGATCTGAAATATGAAGCTTACTCACTAACAGTATAACTATAATTTACCCCTGCACTGATGGCAGGAGGATCTCTGTGCCAAAGATGTTTAAAATAAAAGGACTCTGACAAAAACAAAAACTACAGTTCAAGCATGTCAAAACAAGAGTCTAAAATGATTAAAGATATATAGGACAAAAACGGCAGCCAGAAAAAAACATCTTACTGCAATCGTCTAGGACTTCAAGTTCCTAATGAAGGACTGATGGAAGTGGAGTTCAAAGCTATGAGAAATCTGGGGGTAGAAGGGTCACAAATGACAAAAATGAAAATATATATAAGGTACAGTGTGTTTATGAGAGATTTTTAAAAAAACTACATGGAAAAGGCATTGGAAACAAACTGTGATTTTGCAAAACTGAACTTGAAATTATATTTGATTGGAAAATATCTGTATGTTATTTTAACACATAGTTGTTTTAACACTTTATCCCAAAATCAATTTGGAGACAGCTGATTTACACTGTTCCTTCTCTTCTTCTATAAAAGAAAATAAAATCCAGTTTCTATACCCCTGCAATGCAATTTAAGGCAGAAGCCTCTCTCTTTCATATTCTAATCTGGAATATGAAAAGTCCACAGTTTTCTCTTAACAAATCTGTTTTACTTTGAATACAAGCTAGAGAACATTCAATGATATTTTTAAATACCCCACGAAGACTGCTGTTCCTCTACTCATTACTGTTCTACATTTGAATGGATCTCAAAAGAATGTTTCAAAGCATCTCCAAGGAAAACAAAATCCCTTGCACTTATAATTGCCTTTTAGGCTCTAGGTCACTTCCCAAGTTATTACAGTATGGAAATACTGTATCTTTCCAGGGCGTACCAAAAGGTTCAAGGAAATGTTCTTTATTTCAATTGTGCTTAAAATAATCCTTTTCCTGACTTCAGAGGTGACTCCAGGCAGAAAACAATGGCTCTATGCATCATTGCAAGACAGTATAAGTTACTGTCAAAGAGATTCAGATTTCACAAGATGACTAATTTCAACAAGGCACACTTCTGTTTTTCTGAGATAAAAATGGAAAATTACTCATATTTGACAGGGGCATTATAAAAATAGGGCAACAGATTTGTTATGCAGAAGTAACTAGTCCTGAGAGCTAAATCTTTGCTTTGGGGCAAGAGAGAAATTTAGGAAAGTATTCCTTGCAGGAATGTAATAAGCATCAATAATTACTAAATTTTTAGCAGTTCAATGAACTTTGTCAATTCTGACATTGATTTTTTGTAAGAAAAAAAAAAAAGAAAAAGAAAAAAAAAAAAGGAATAGCTGGCCTGACTACCTATAAAAAAAAGTTTTACGGGTGAGCTCAGTGAGACTTTGAAATAAGTTCACAGGAAAAAAGAAAAGTGGTATCATCTGATTCACTTAAAACTGCTTCTCAGAACACCAGACAATACTTCAAGAACTATGAACAGAGAAGTGAACTAGAATAGACAGAGGAGTTTTCTCCCAACTTCTAAATGAAGGGATTTTATGCAATGATTTATTATTTGCTCAGTGCTGTGAAGCCTGAAGCTTGAATCAGCAAGCAATACATACAAACGAATGAACAGACATACATGCAACTCTCACCTTAACCAAATGCTTAGATGTGGTGCTGTTCAATTTTTTATCTTGAAGTTCAAATGCTTTTCTCTTTCCAAAAGACCAACCACCATATCTGGTAATAGAAATTAAAGTAATAACAAGTTATCTGCCTTAAGATTTCCAGTCTTTTCTTGCAATGATAAAGTGGGAATATCTGCACTAATGCTTTATTTTTCAACTGAAAGTAAAACTTCACCAGTCAAAAACCCTTCCATGTTAAGAAAAAAGAGGACCTCAATATATTCTTGAATCAGGTAAATGGTATTGCTCTTTTCTGGCAAAGGAATTCCCTTGGATAAGAATTTTTACTTTCTAAAAAACTGAAATCCAGGCAACAGGAAGGTTTGTGAGCAAGTGAGGTATTACTGACTTTCAGAAACATCTTAAGCAGCTTTGCATCTTCCCATTTAGATGTGGCATCCCTGGAGACATTCAAGACCAAGCTAGATGTGATTCTGACCTAAGCTAGTTGAAGATGTCCCTGCTCATTGCAAAAGGGTTGGACTAGATGACCTTTGAAGGTCCCTTCCAACCTAAACTAGTCTATTATTCTGTGACATTCTAGCTCAAACCTTTCATCCTAAGATGTTTGCCACTATTTTTTTCAAATCATGTACTTTTTCTGGCTAACACTTCCTTCTCCTTGATAAAATCATGCTTGGTCTAGTATTTCCACTTGTGTCAAAGGCAGTGATAGAGCTGCAAAGGCACATAGAGTGAAACTCAAAATACAGCAGATAGATAACCTCTGTGGCTGGTATCACAGAGTATCACAGGTCTTGCCAGGGGTATACCAGCCCTTTTTGCTTTGAAGAAGTGATTACTTGGATCATACCCACTTTTATTTGATTGAGTCCCTAAGGAATGGGAACTATATTGTTCATCTAATTTGTATATGCATATAATTTTCTTTCTCTGAGACACTGAAATAACTCACTGTGTGGCGAGAAGAGAGTCAGGACATGCCTAAAGGCACTATGCAGCTACTGGAGAAAGCTCTGAGAAGTGACCATGGATGGGGTATGTTACCTTAGCCTGACTGTACATCTTGATAACAACTGACAGATAAAGTCAATTACCCCTTATATTCACAGTGACGTAGGTCTATGCTTTGGATCAGGAAGGATTTGTCAGGAGGATAAATAGAGATTAGGTATTTTAAGGTTACCTTGCTTTGTTGGAAGACCTCACTAAATATTCTTCTACAAGAAACCCTGACAGATTATACAAAATATGTCCTTCCTTATTCTTCACATATGGAGCAGTGGTATTGAAACTTGGACACATCTGAAAAACAAAAGCACAGCTAAATATCAGCGGTACTACATTTAGCCATCTTTTTTGAATTTTGCTTAGATTTTACAGCATTGTTTTCAGCTGGGTTTGCTTTTCTTAGCTTTGATAACTTTTCAATAAATTATATATGGTTTTATATGGCATCTCAAATAATTGCAAGTGCCACTTACATATTAGAACCACCTTTGATTTCTCTTGCAACCCTGCCAGTCAGTTTTGTTTCGAAAACATCAACACTTGTATGTAAGTTTATAAACATCTGCAACAATGAAAAAGGCAAGACTACTATTCAATTGTGCCTAAGAATAAATACAAAAAAAGCACCAGATGTATATGAGATGAAAACAAAACACAATATGCTACTAAAAATTTAATTGATGGACTGCAGTGAAAAAGATTTTTTTTAATGATTCAGTGGGATATTCTCACAACCAAAGAAGAGGAGACAGATATTATGATCTGATATCTCGGAAGCCTTATAGATTATGTATATCAACTGAAAAATTTTAATCCTTATTTGATATCTCAACCTGACACAAATTAAAATTCACTCTCAAAGATTCTGAACATCCATAGCTCAGTTACAGGTTCTGCCTCCACTGTCAAGTGACTTCTCTCCTTTGAGTTTTCACGGTTAACAGGCCTCTCTCTGTCTGAGTTCCCATTTCCATTTTATTTAAGCTTCTCATAGTTTAAGTATACATCTCAGTACTGTTAGAAGAAAATCTATTCCTTGCCCAGCAGAGTAAAAAATTAATTTCCTCTTTCCACTTTTCCCAAAAATGTATTCCTATATTTCAGACGCAACTCTTAGACTAAATATTTATATATTTATGAAGGAGAGAACTTATTTGATAGAATGATCTCATCCAGGGTAATATATTTCTCCCTTCAGACAGTTTCACATGCTTGTTTATTACTCAGCCTCAGAGTAAGTCAGCAGGTAGACTCACTAGTCTAGGTTGTCAGAAATCCATTACCTTTTTCAAAATCCCTTTCCTCATCAAAGGTTGCTTTATTTTCATATAGGCAATCTCAATCAAAATCAAGCTCCATCAATTAAATGTCATTCACATGTAGATTCCCTGGTAGCTTCTATAAGGCAGGATCACCTACCTTTCCCTTTTGAAAGCAACTAGTTTTCCAGATATTATGGAAGTACTATGTTTTAAACTTGTTTTCCATGAGGATTTTGTGGTAAAGTTCTATAACATCTTCGAAGCAACGGTGTATTTGCTGAGATTAGTTCAGCCATCTCTGATTTCTGTTATTTCAAATCAATCTATAGCCATTTCTAGTGCATACACACACACACACACATAAGTACATCAAAATTGTGCAAGCTTTCCCTAAAGATTTCAGAACATATAGCCTAAACATTAAACGAAACAGAAGGAAATCTCCAGTAATAACAAAGCCAGTGCTCTGAGGGTTTATTTCCTCATCCTTTTCTTTAGTCCTTCAAATGAGAAGTCAAGTTTTTACATGTAATATACATATACCTCATTTTCACATACACATAAGTAAATATGAAATAACATACCTGTTGTTCAGCCATACATCCACATGAATCCTGAAAAGACATAGATTCCATCTGCCAACACGAACTATTTTTTCTAAGGGGAATAAACATAACAATAGGAACAAACATTAAATAAAAGGAATGTATTACTTAACAGAAGAAATCCAAAGCATAAAAGCCGACCTGGCATCTTAACATTTTCTTTCAAAAAAGCATTCCATCAAAAGAGCAGCTGTGTCTAAAGTTATCTCAATTTTACTAATTTGTACCAAAGTGGATTCACTAAAAATATTTATAAAAGTAAAGCAGCAAACAAGCTGCATGTTTTGTGTTTGCAGCAATAAGAAATTCATGTCCACCACCCTGCATTCCTGAATTTGGAAATTTGGAATGCTTCCTAACAAATATTGTAATTATTATCTAACAATCATTCATATGGACACAAGACGTGATCAAAATCCTCCTGAAATTAATCAGAAATTGACTTTTAAGGGATTTGGATCACAACTTTAATAATTAAACCTACTTTGCCTAGATGCCAGTTCCTTCAACAGAACAGATTTGTCATTAACCTTATGCGTCCAAGAAAAGCTCATCCATGTTACACAGAAATATTGAATTCACAATATTTACAATTCACAATTAAGGAATTGTTACTGGTGTTACAGTTACCCTTGTTTTGAATGCATGCATGTGTGGTTCCAATCAAAGAAATATCTCAGTAGATTCTGGGAAAGGTTCCCTAGATCATCTTCAGTACTGTCCAAAGTGAGCCACGATGAGAAAAGGGCAAAGGAGGAAAGAGAACAAAACCAAAAACCCACATGTTAATATGTCTAGTTCTATTAACTTTCAGGCTCAAGATCCTACATGTTTACCAAGAAATTAAAGAACTATAAAATCCACATATAGGAAACATATCAAAACAGCAAACTGAACTCATTTCAATGACTATATGTGAACATGTTAAGAAATTCAATACAATTATATTTAAACAAATCTCAGCATCTCCCTATGGCCATCTTCCTCTTTATAAACATGCATTCCTAACAGTTAGCATGCTTAAGTGCTTTTATGTTTCATTTATAAAGTCAAACAACATCATGTTATATTTATAGTGATATCTACTGGATATTTGTCCAGTACAGAAAGTGATCTGCATGTGAAATGCACTTGAAAATGGATAAGCAATTAGTTAAAATGAAGCAGGCAAAGGCTTGTTTAAATACACTTGTGGACTTACATAAAAATGGCAATGGCTGGTATTGAAGCAGATTACCCAGTTCAAAGTCTTTGCACTTTCCTTCAGAGAATTCTTTGCATAATGTTCTTCTAATTTTATCTCTCCCTCATTATAATCTATACAAATGTACTAAATATTTGAAAAATAAATAGCTATTGTAAAAAGTAACCTGTTGTTCTTCCTAGAAAACAAATAATCTTTAAAATATGAGAACACAAGGGTGAAGGTACCCAAACCCTGGATATTGCTGATGATGAATGAGTCCCTTACCTAAAGAAAGATTCTACATCGTCATAAAGCCTTGGTGTTAGCTTGAGAGAAGGATAATCAATAGCCAGTGGCTTCACATTAAACAAGGCCATTGCCAGTGCAACAAAGAGGACAGGCAGCAGCACATTTGACAGGGCTCCTCTCCAGTCTCTCTTCGTGTGGTGAAACCTCTTAATCAGAAAGGCAACAATCTGTGCAAGAAAAAGATGGGCTCCATGTACACTCGGGGCCCCTGTAAGAGAGAAATGAGACACACAAAACAACCCCAACCACAACAAACAAGACAAAGTCGACAAACAAGAAAAATAAAACTAATTTTAACTTGATATATTTCAAATATAGAACATAATAGTCCTTTTGAGTAAAAAAAAAAAAATCCCCCACAAAGCTACATAAACCAACAGTGTTCTCCTGTATGGAATAATATAACCCTCTAAGTACAGCTAATTAACTCTTCCAATAAAGGAAAACTGATATGAGGTTAGTTACACATCATCTTTATAGCTCCCTGTACTCAGATAAAAAAGTACAGAATGTTGATTTTCCCTTGGTCCTCATACTGGTACAATCATTCCTTGTGGATTGCCACCTTTGCTCCTAGATAAATGACTATGACAAACACCATAAGTGCTGGCAATGTAGATTCTCATAAAAGCATCCCCTTCATTACTCTGCTCATATGGGACTGATAACATTTTCTAACATGTTAGTCAATGCAGCTTTCACATAATTCCAGCTCATGGGATGTCCCTCATACTCCTATAAGAGTGGATCCACAGCTTATTAACATCTCACTAACCAGACATTTTCCTGATAGACTTTCCCTTAAATTCTTTTTATTATTCTTTGTTAGACACTTGTGAATCACTTTGCTTTCATTTTAGACCCTAACGACTTCTAGGAATGTGCAAGCTATTACTAGCATCTTGTGGCCTTGCCAAACTGAACGAACTTCAGCCTTTTTATTTCATTATAGCATAGCAGTGTCTGACAGATTTACTACCACAGGTATTTGTACTCTAGCAAGACTAAACACTTTGTTTATCACAGCGCTCAAAGAGATACCATATTTTATGATCCCTTGGGACTCTCTTACTACCTCCCCTTCTATACATTGAGGCCACTCTAAGCAGGATTTCCATGCTACATTTTAACAACTACTTGCATGGGAGTTTTCAAGCACTTTAAATTAATTGTCTTTCATGTAGCACAGTGGTTTTTTTGTCTCCTCTAGAAAACACCACCCAGGACATGAAAAATGACTGGGAATAAACATAGACTTGGTAAGACTGAACTGTGCCACCTGAGAGTTTGCCGTGAATACAGGACAGTTGAGTGAATGCAGGAAGAGCAGTGGATGCTGTTTATTTTGATTTAACAAAGCCTGTGACATGGTCTCTCACAGCGTCCTTAGACCAAGTGAGGTGGGAAGGATTATATGACTTGCCGGCCAGACAGCCAGGCCCCACACTCAGAATGTGACCAGCGGTACTGAGTCCAACTGAGGAGCTGGTTACCAGGTCTGCTCCTTAGCGGTGATGATAAGGAAAACACTGACTAGCAGTACTTGTACATCTGCATCTGAAAGGAATCTGCACTGTTTGGAGGAGTCTGCAGGTCAGGCACTGGGGATAAAGAGAACCTCTTGACAGCAGGAGCAGCTCTCTGGCAGCATGCAGGGACGCCAGTGGCACCAGGGAGCAGAGTCTTTGCTCATGGAAGGAACAAGAAGCAGCAGGCACCAGCTGGACCATGGGAAACTTTGACTTAATATATTAGGGATAAAAAATTTCATTGTGAGGGTGAGAATCAAAACTCAAGACGAAACTGGACAAGACATTGAGTAACCTGCTTTTACTTGACCTGCTTTTCCAACCTTAGTGTTCTTTGAGTCTATCAGATTCCAGTTAACTCTAATCAATTAATCTTGGCTTTATTTCTGGTGAAAAATATTTCCAGTATTTATTCTTTTAATTCTGCAACTGAATGGGGCTTTTTTCCCCAGAAAATCACCTAGAACAAAAATTCTGTCCTTAAACAGTTCTTATCACAGCTATATCTTGCTAATTTGACAGCTAACACAAATAGGATTTAGAATTTTAAATCTCTGGAGAGAATAAAGTAGCTGGATCAGCATTCAGGCGCCCCAGTCAAGAATGGTTACATTCTAGGCTTGGAACCTGTTTTCCTCTATATATTAGACTAGTAGAAGATGACAATCTTAGCAAAAAAAGACATTTTTAAAGCAAACTTCTTATGAATGTATTAAGGTCTTGAATTATTATGACAAGACTTCCAAGAGTTGACTCAGTACAGAAACTGAGACAATTGAAAGTAGAGCAATTTTCAAGGGGTGAGTGTTTTTAGAATAAAAGAGATCCTTTAAGTGCTTCCACATAAACATCACTGAAATTGTAAAATATATCACCTCTCATTTATGAAAGCTGTGAAATGCCAGAAAAGGAGCATAGAATGAAGTATTTGCCATAGTCTTGGACCTGTTCATAGATTATAAGCAAGAAATGTACGTGAAAGTTGCTTCAAAATATTTGACCCTTTGAATCTCTGAAAGAGGACTATGACACCTACTTTCTGGGGACAGAAAGAAATCAAAGCTGTCATTCTTTCTTTTTTCTTGACAAACAGAGAGAAATGATAAAAAATTCATTCAGGTTGCAATAAGAAGAGAAAATGTCATCCTGAATAAAAATAATTTTCCATTTTAACCAATATCCTGATTCTTATTCAATATTTCTAGTGCTGGCCAGCCAAGGTACATCACAGGAAAATACAATAAACTATTATATTAAAAGCATGTGTTTGCTGTAGGCATCACTTCTTTTTAATTATTTTTTTTCTGAAACTTAATACAGTTGTTATTTAAAATTCTTGTTGAGAAAAGTGTCAAATGTCTTTCTGAATCATCTTAAATTTCACTCTTTCTGACCTTGAATTCTGTCATTCCTTTGTGTTTCAAGTAAAAAAAATAATTAATCTTGTTTATCTGTTTTGAATTTATTCTTTTTGGTGGTACTGGATATGTTCTTAAATCTTGATTTAGGAGGCAGGTTATAGAAGTTTCCAATCTATCTTCTGTATAAATAATCTCAACCTTTCAGCCTCCTCTTATAAAAAACTTCATAGCCAGAATCAGCCCCACCACTTCCTTCATATTACCCACAGTATCGGATTTAAGATATACTGTGTTCAACATGACTGCCTATCAGATGTGGAAACACTACAAATTTACACAATAGCATTATGCATTCTTGCACTGATCTGCTTGCCTTTTTTTATGCATCATGCCATTTTATTTAACTGCAGCCACACTGTGAAAAACAGCCTGCATTGGGCTTTCCATAATTGATTCAATATGGCTTTCAAGATTCCCAAGGTATTAAATCATCCTCCTGCCCCCAAAAACCTCCTATTAAATACTATTCGTGTGTACACTTGTCATTTAACCCTTCATGTTTCTGAATACTACATGCATAGTCTAATTTAATTTTAACTAGAACTTACAGAATTTATTTTTCCTTCATAAAGCTTCTAAGTAACTCATTACACCCACATTTGGTATGTATGTCAGGAGGCATAAAAGATGCATACATTTATGGGAAAAGAGCTCCTGATTACCACTGATAATCATAAAGGCTAGAAGATGAGACCAGATGACCTCTCTGTTATGAAGTCAATTTTTATGCAGAAAGCTCATGGAAATATTCTCATTAATAATTTAGATCATAAAATTAAAAATCTGACCCAACTGTTAGAAGCTGTCTTGCTTGACTTACGATTGCAATTATCCACAAGAAGTGCAATTATGTTCACAATTAAGTTGTACTTCCCAATTCATCCACTCTCCTTTGTATTATGGAAAAGATTTTTGCCACTTTCCAATTCGTGTAGTTAATATCAGGTACAGGGAAACAGAGCATAAGTTCCAAAATCTGGAAACCAATATTTTGAAAATTCTTACCTACTGACTACTATAGAATTAGGAGTGGAACCAAATAATGTAAGAATTTAACTGGAGATTAGATGGTTCTTTTTTCCCCTTTTTGAGGTTCTAGAAAATAATGTAATTTGAACTTTTCTTCATGGCACAATGAAATAAAGAAAAATGGCCTATGCAACAGCTATGTTAACATCCAGGAATAGACATTTCCAATTCTGTTTCTGTAATTTGCACATTTAGACAAATTATTTAAGGGAGGTCCAGAATTTAGGAAGATAATCCTGGAACTGAAATATCCTTGCAAAACAGTTCAGCTAGCTCACATGAAACTGTTCGCATTTGGAAGCAATATATATTGACTAGCTTATTAGAATTTCTGTGTCAAAAAGTAGTACTAGGCTGAGCTGGTGACCTGACATCATTCTGCCTTTAATCACATGCCATACTGGCATAAGGCCAGTGCTAGCCAACCAATCTGTGCACAGCATTCCATTAGAAGGTATACAAATTTCCTTCACTTTGTTACATATTTGTTTACTCATTATAAAATTAAGTAAGTGTAATATTTATTTTGTTTTCAGGAGGATTTTTAGGACTGATTTTCATGTAGGGCCTTTGAATAAAAGTAATTTTGTGTGAGGTATAAAGGAAAAGTTTCTAGTCTATGTTTCATACTACAATTGATTCTTGCTTACATGGAATAAGGTAATAAGCTGTCTCCATACAGGTCAGAAAAATCTGTATTTTGGGGTTGTTTTGGTTTTTTTGTTTGTTTTTTAGGTGTTGGGGATTTTTCACAAAACACTATGACGTTATCTGAAAAATGTGTTGTGCAACACACAACATATGTCAATTTGTTAACAAATAAATGAGCTGCAGCCTTTCTGTTGTTGTTGCTGGGAGAGAAAGAACAGCTTAAATGATTACTTTTCCAGTCATGCTTTCATATGAAATATAACTGATACAAATGTTAAGCACCAATCTAAAACACTCCACTCACACACTGATGCACCTTACCTACCTTCCACAGGATAGCTTTAGCTAGCAAACTAAGAAATAATTAAAACCAGGACTAATTTGTGGGTACTGAATAACCCAACTGAATAGAATACACTATAATTATCAAAATAACAAACTGAATAGAATACCTGATCTAGGTTCTCAACAGCTCATTAAATGCAGCAAATGACTACCCCAAAAAGATTTATTCCTAGCTCCTAGCCTCTCCAACTTTTGTACACATTACAAGCCTGAGCAGAGCCCACCTGAATCTACCTCTTCCTAGAACAGTCCAGCAGCAGGGTAGGATGCTGCAAAGATCTACAAAATAGTCAGAAAAGCACATTTTTAAAGGAAGCAAGAATCCAACTCAAGGTGTCTACTGATTTTTTCCAGCCATACCATAGCCTCATTTGCATTACAAATATCCTTTAATTTCAAAACCTTGCACTTTTTTTCAAAGTTAGAACATACTATTGTCTGTATTACACAAATAGGTGAGCGCCCTTGAATGCAAGCCAAGTATTTCTTAGCAATTATACTAATTAGATAGAAACTAAAAAATCAGATCCTCATTTTCCTTTATTTTACTTCTTCACAAACATCTGTGACTATTTATAGTAGACATTATTAATCTATCATATGAAGTATTAATTTACCTGTAATGCCCATAGAAGATACAAAGAAGATAAGCCAGCCTCTTGAATTTACATATAACTAATGCTGAAATGCACATAGCATTTCCTGACTGCTTTAAACTTCTATTTAATGCAAGAATACTCAGTATCATGCCACTGCAAAAATCCATTAAGCTTTTTTATCACTCATATCAAAATAACGGAAAATCCTCTAAAAGTAAAAATACCACACCATGCACCAGCACCTCATGTATGGTAACAGATAAGAATTTTAGAACAGATGTGCATTACAGCCACTCTGTATTTTAAAGATCTGGGAAGTGAAAGAGTCCAAATGGCATTTATCAAATAAATATGGTAGTTAGAAAGTCAGTGAACTGAGACCAGTGCTTTTAATTTATGGATATGATTTATAATCTTACCTTCCCAAACCTATTTGTCTGTTTTATTTACTCATTGCATTCAGCCTTAAAACGACTGCAAACTGTCAAAGGTACTGAGAATCTGGGGTTTTTTTATCCTTACTATTATCCCACGGGGTGTCAAGACAGGGCTTGTCTTTAGGTTATGTTTCCAAGATACTGCTGCTAGTATAATAAACAATAATAGCCACCACAACAGCTAGGAAAAATAACACCCTAGTTGCCACTGAAGTGTTAGCTGGTGTCAAAACACCACTTGTTGTTTTTACTAGTATGAAAATGAGTAGACGTGCAGCCAAACAGAAACATGACTGATTATACATATATTTTGCTTTGTAACACTTCTAGGGAATGATTCAAGCACTTCCTCTGGGTATAAAAACACTGTCATAATTTTCAATGAAGGGAAATAATTTTCTAGTACAAAATTGTCAGTTCTCTTCTCCGGCAAGAAGCATACAAATAGTGCACGAGCGTAAAAAAATGGGAAACAATGGCGCTACCTCCCCATCCATTATCCTACAGACTTCAAAGAGAACCAAAAAGGGCTGCTACAATGACAGCCAACCTGATTTGATGAACACAGACTCAAATTAGTCTGCCTAAACTAGTCTAGCCCTCATGAAAGAGGAGAACACATTGCCGAATGCACTGTTCCCATAATTTATAAAAATAGGGTTTATAAATATAGCATGACCAGCAGGTCAATGGACGTGGTCCTGCCCCTCTACTCTTGTGAGACCTCACTTGGTGTACTGTGTACAGTTCTGGTGTCCTCAACATAAAAAAGACATGGAACTGTTGGAACAAGTCCAGAGGAGGGCCACGAGGATGATCAGGGGACTGGAGCACCTCCCGTGTGAAGACAGGCTGAGAAAGTCAGGGCTGTTCAGCCTGGAGAAGAGAAGGCTGCTTGGAGACCTCATAGCAGCCTTCCAGTATCTGAAGGGGGCCTGTAATGTTGCTGGGGAGGGACTTTACATTAGGGGCTGTAGTGACAGGACAAAGGATAAAGGGTTTAAACTAAAACGGGAAGCTTAGACTGGATACAAGGAGGAATTTCTTTACTGTGAGGGTGGTGAGGCACTAGAATGGGTTGCCCAGGGAAGCTGTGAATGCTCCATCCCTGGCAGTGTTCAAGGACAGGATGGACAGTCGTGGGTGACATGGTTTAGTATGAGGTGTCACTGCCCATGTCAGGGAGGTTGGAACTAGATGATCTTAAGGTCCTTTCCAATCCTAACTATTCTATGATGCTATTTATTATTTATATAGCTGTGACTTTCAGTGCCTAATACAATCTCTGTTGCTACATGTTTTCTTCTGCTTTGCCTTTATTTGTACCTCTTCTTTACATTTTAGTTGGGGTTTCTGCCAGCTTAAACCATACTGAAAGATAAGTTGGAGTTAAGCACCAAGTATTTTTTAGCTTTGTGTGGCAAACTGTACTGTAGCCAGAACACCTTCAACATGGTAAGATGGAAATGTTATTTAAAAACAAATAAAAGGCAAATATTCAGCCAGGTGGACACAATCCTATCATGCCCTGAAAAGGAAAATTACCCCAGTTTTGGGCCACCTAATTCTCTGATTCTGAACTTCTGCATGATTAACTTGCAACATTAACAAATATGTTAATTTCAATTTCCAGGAGATAATTTTCCAAATAGATATGCTTTTATTGTAGCACTATCTCCCCTGCAGTGATGCACCTGCAATGAATTGCCATGTGGAAGTGGGGACAAGAGAAGGAACAATTGAAAAATAGGCACAGAATGGTGGCTACAAAATGGAAATCTATTTGCACCTTCAATCTGTATTCTCTAAATGTTAAAAAGCAAAGAAGTACAATCTAACAGAAGTGTCAAAAAAATATCCCAGCTGATTTCATACATAGATATATACATATTTATCTATATATCTCAGACTTGGCAGAGAGAATATATTTGTACTTGCCTAGGCAAACATCCATCAGATACATCACCTGCTCTAGAATAATACCCTCTT
Organism: Psittacus erithacus; assembly: GCA_009867235.2. Classification (NCBI taxonomy): domain Eukaryota; kingdom Metazoa; phylum Chordata; class Aves; order Psittaciformes; family Psittacidae; genus Psittacus; species Psittacus erithacus. The sequence goes on from WYDI02006990.1 coordinate 14,619, forward strand.
ATAACAAGAAGCGGCACATATTTTGAGATCAGTTCCTTTTCTTTGTAGAAGTGGAAATCAATACTCAGAAAGCTATTAGAATTCAACCCACTGAATTCAGCCTGCAGACTAAGGTTGCAACATTTCAAGAGGCCAGGTTGGATGAGGCTTTGAGTAACCTGGCCTTGTGGAAAGTGTCCCTGCCCATGGCAAGTTTGGAACTAGATGATTTTTTAAGGTCCCTTCCAACCCAAACCATTCCACAATTCTGTGATTCTATGACTGAATCTAAAGTAGAAAATAGAGCTATAACCCACTTCGTTACAGACTTTGGCTGTGTCTGCTGAAAATTTGGTGAAAGAGCAGGACAGAAATACAATCTGAATGTTGCCTCTACCACAGCACTTGGGTGTGAGACTTAATGCTAAATATTTTAGCATGTTCAAACTAGATAGATTAAATTTAGCAAGGGCTGAAGAAACTATATATTTAAACCAAGCTTTCTCAAGCACTTCTGATGGGTAACATGCTTCCCGGAAAGGGGACTTTTCAGTTTTTTACTGCAGATGACATTTGTTATGCAGCTGCTCAGTTCACAGTGAGTGACCTTTCGAGGCACTGTACAGAGCAATCTGTAACAAGCCTCCTGGAAACTTACTCTGGAAAAGAGGAAATAGAAAATCTGGACATCTCCTCCTATGAGTTTCAGAGGAAACTCAGACAACAAATGGAGCAAACCTCTTCAGCAGGGCCAAGATTTCACCCTGACAGATAGATATTCTTAGCTACTTGAAGTTTTACAATTTTTGCAAGTATGAATATGAACAAAGTACTTGGGCTAAAATATTGCAACTTCCATAATCAAGAATATTTTTAGACACTGTCTCTACTGGATTTACACTATTAACAGTAAAATCGTCTGTTTGTTCAGGGAAAGAGTTCAAAACTGAAAGATGACCAAGTTTTGCAGAAGGCATATTTTATTCAGCCTCAGCTGTAGCAAACAATTGAAAAATGTATTTGATGAATAATCTATTTCCTCAGGCATTCTGGTATGTCATAAATAGCGATATTAAACAGCAACAAGGATCTTAACAGAGCCAACTGTTCCATTTTCCCTAATGCATCCAATGAATATGGTAACCTAGATAAACTGCAAAATATATCAAGAAACAGCTACAGAAAGAACACTATAGGTAAAAATCACTACCTGTAAAAAAGTCCAGCACCAGGTATACATATCATTAGGTCTCACTTAACATTTCAAATGAGGAATTAACTGGCAGCAGTGTAATACAAAAATGTTATCAAGGTGTCATCTTGTGACCTATACAAGTTTATTGCACAAACAGTGAAAAGAATTTCAGTCCTGTCTAAAGTTCTGGCTGGTCAGCATTCTGCCTTTCTTACTGAATCTGCTTTGGGTGCTGTCCCTGTAACTCCTGAAATAGGTCTTTGTTATTTTTGAGAAATTAAATGTTGCAAATATTGGGAAAACAGATGTGGGACTATTGATAAGGTGTTTGTAGGCTTTTGTAACACAAATAAATATTTTAGTGACAGAGCAGAGACAACACTTTCACCAAATGAGATAGTTTTGAGAAGGTACTGGACACATGAAAGTCTAGTTTCATGTAGAAGTATCAACCTCAAATATTGCCTTGCTAGGACAACTGTGTACCACACCTTCTATTACAAATGATATTTACTTATTAGATGATGCAAGTTGTTAAAAAGACTTCATGAAGCCCCTTCCCTAAGCAATGTTCCATTTCAGAATGAAAAGTGAGTATACTTAGTCTTGATAAATATTTCCTAAAATATTTGACCATTTACATTACTTATATAATGTAAGTCAAAGTATCAGTATTTGCTGATGAAAAAGCATTAACAAAGCAAAGCTATATTTTAAAATATTTGTGTGCATATGTGCACATACTCATACACTATCCTGTTCTATAAGAACATATAAATATATACACATCCAGGAAAACTTAGAAAAAAATAGTTACAAAATATGTAATCTACCTGTAAGCTAAAACAAGGCAAGGAACCAGCAGAGTTTACTTCGTATATAAAACCTAAAGACTAGCGATTAACAATAACTATTTGTTAGCATCAAATACAATTTTCTGTTTAGAAGGCATTATGGATATGTAAAAATTCTAGGCATAAAGTCATCAAAAGTTACATGCATATCAGTTCCAGGGACCCACAACTTCAAAAAAAAGTCTGATGATTCGGTTTCCTCCAGGCAGGATATAAAAGGCATCACTTCTTCCATCATAAGCTGGAGTGATGCAACAACTTCATTCATTTTCAATTAGTTAGAAACTGGAAATACTCAATAAACCTCAGATCACAACCTGAAATCTGGATCTATATAGCATAACACATTTCTTCAAATATACCTTGCAGTCTAAATGAAGTTCTTACACTTTAAGAACAAGAAATATTACTAAATTACATAGTCAAGAAAAGCAGCAAAGTCGTATGGGCGACTTACTATGGAACCAACACACGTTCATGGGCAATTAATACAATTTTCAAAATAGAGATTTCAGAAGGGATTATTGGTTTGTTCTGTGTGTTTTAGCACCTGCAGAAAACTACACTTTTTAGCTGAATCCTCTTTTTGGCAGGTGCTTTACTGACCGGCTGCTTTAACAATCCTTTTTTCTTCAGAGGTGAAGGGAAAAAAATGCCTCTAGGAGGAAGGCAAGAGGGTTCACTTCTCTAATTTTCCAGCAGTTGAAATGACTAGGAGGACAAAAAGGAGGAGAACAGGAAGTGGATCAGGTTCTCAGCATCATAAGAGTACCTCTCTTTACTAGAAAACAGCTCTTTCCATTGATTTTTAATAGCCCTCTGATGTCTAAACCTTTCTAACAAAGAGCCCAAGTTATCTATACTGTGGATGAAAAGTGGAAAAGGAGCAGGCATCAATCACAAGGAAATTAACTGGTAGGGAAAATGTTTGGATGAGAGCAGAAAGTAGTGGGTGAAAAAAAGTGAAACACATTTGAAGTGGGAGAACATGACCACTTTCAGGAGGATAGGAGTTACAGTTATGCACTTACTGAGAAAACAAATTAAGGTAAACCTTAAACAAAGTGATTTCATTTTTGAGATCAGATATCTTTTTCTGATTACTTATAGGTAACATTATAAAGATGCTTCATCCTCATTCTATGCTTTACAGAGTCCTGAAAGAGTGACAAAAGGAAAAAAGAAGGAAGGTTGAGGAGTATTAAAACCACAATGAAAAAGCTGAAAGAAAATACAACGTATCCAAGATAATGGAAGACTGAGGTGCTGTACCTTCTCCTTATCAGTAGCTGGCAAAAATACGAAAATTTTAGTATCAGTCATCATGTCATCAGCCACTTCTAAGCGGGCTAGAAAGTAGTGACTGCTACTTCCTGTCCAGTTTTCTACTCAAAAATCAAGTTACATTTTGCAAGGTGGAGCATTGAAATAATTCTTATAGCCTTTTAAGAGAATGTTGCAGGAAAATAAAAAAAGGAAGTTACAACTTAAAAACTGATGTTGTGATATAACTTCAAACATATTATAAAAAATAGTCAACCTTCATTTTGTAATTATAAGGAACTTGATTTGTTATAATGTATTAAAAGCTGCTGTCTAAGAAGAGAAGAAACCACTTGATCACCTATAACATACATTAAATTCCACACATGTACAGAAATCAGCAACAACTTTTACTGTAGTGTATTTTCTGCAAAGGCCCCAGGCTTGTGTCAAATGCATCAGGGGAGGGAACATACTAACTGCAGGGTAGACATACTACAACTGTTAACTAACCTCTAGGAGAAGTGCCTGCCTTCAGCTTCCAGCTATTTGTTTCTCTTAATCCTTCCTTTATTCCATTTATCACTTCTGTCCCTGTAAAACTTAGAACAATACCTTAATAGACAGTATTCTCCATGGATTAAAAAAAAAAAAAAGAATTGTACTTTTTTAAGCAAATGACTTCTCCATCTTTTTTTCCATAAACTACATTAACTGACCCCTGACAGTGCCTTCATAAGGACTTATAAGGACTTCATCTCCAACCTCCAGTATTAACTCTTCTCTGTTCAATTTCCAAATTCTCAACTTTCCTTAAAGACATTCAAACTTAAAAACATGGACACAAAAGTTGTACATGCTATTGTAGCATCAGCCTCATCAATTTTGTTCTGATAGTCCAAATGACCTCTTCACATCTTTTTGTACATTAAATTGAAACATAAATCATCTCAGCTATACTGTCTAAAAGTGCTTTTTCACTAGGATTAGTAGGTAACTTTCAAAGTCAATGTTTTCTAGGATATTACTTCTCATTACATAGATTGTTCAGCATTTAGCTTAATTAAACCACACTTTATTTAAAATAGATTCAGCTTTCCAAGTGATCTAAGTCACTCTTTAGGAGTGACTCATTACCATTCTACCAATACCTTGCAGCAGTCCTCCTTTTTTTTTTTTCCGTAAGCAAGATTATATATACTTTAGTATCACTGATGATAATGTTCCAAAGGCAGAGTTGAAACCCAGTTAAAATTCACTGAAAGCTCTTCAGTGTGATGTTTTACTACTGGATGACTGCTTTTTTTCAGCTACAATTGCTGAATTAAATTATCTTTCAGATGTGCTTTATTAAGTGCTCTCCGTTGTTGATCTCTTCAATCCTAATAGAAGCAACGTAATATTATGCCCCAAATCCTTTAAAAGGGCTAAAAACAGCTACAGCTGCTTCTGAAAAAGGTGTAAGCAACCATAAAAATTAGTTATGCATCAAACTGCTTCCACTCCAACACTCTCAGTGGTTAACTTATCAAAGAAGTTGATTGACACTTAGTAATGTAATTTTTCACTGTGTGAAAAATATAAATTTATCCATTTTGAATTTTCTGCAGTTCAGTTTTCACTATAGCTCAGGTTGCAACTGTATTTTCTTGCCAGAAGAGATTATACTCAAAGTTGGTAACTTCCAAGCATCTCTGAGATGTAGAATGCTACAAAATTAATTTGTCTCTTTAGCAAGATATCTGAATATCTTAATTTTGCAGCACTGGTCCCTTAATGATGCAATGAGCCCATTTTCTAGCCTATTGCATGCTTTGCATGTGCTCAGAATATTTTGTTATTTATCCATGGATAACTAGTCACCCCTTAGACTTTCTCTTAGCTCTCCTGATTATTTGTGTACACAGACTGCTTGCTGTAATTTATGATACTTTTATTGGACTTCATAGGGTTGTTTTCTCCATTTCCTCAAGACTACTTGGCTTCAATGGTCTTGTCATGCAGTCATTACAATCTCAGTCTAACCTTTTTTCTGCATGCTCTGTATATATCTATAAAACAACAACCACCAATTTTGTGCCCCAGCTGTGTGGAAATTAATTATGCATGTCTTTATTGTAATATATGCATGTATTTTGCCTGCACTCATAGGCATTTTCTGACTTAAAATTCTTAACTGTTCTCACCAAAAGGTGAGTTGTATTCCAAGTTTTTTTAATTGGAATAAAGCTAAATATTATGAGTTAGCCTTCCACAGAAGAAACTTAAACCAGTGGAAATTACAAAGCATGCTTTGTATCTTAAAATTACCAATATTGAAATTATTACATAATTTAATGAATAGACTGCTATTTACCTCTAATATTTGCATTCAGAATGGGTCAAATAATTCTGAGTTTATTTTACATGATTCTGCTGTGTTGACCCTGACTCTCTGCCAGCAGGATGGGGTTAAGAGTAGGAATAGAGCAAGCAAGAAAACTTGTGAAGTGAAGGAGAAATTAAGGGAATGAAAATCAAACAAACAAAAGAAAACAAAACCAACCAAACAAGAACAAAACCACAAGGAATGCAAAGGTAATCACATGAGTCTGGCAGCAATGGCTCACCAGTCCAGGTCATGTCCCCTCCCATCTTCTTGCTCAAACTCAGCCTTATTCACCACAGGGAGGAGAGTCAGAATGGGAAAAAGAGCCTTGACACTGCAAGCACTGCTCAGCAATAACCAAAACACTGGTCTATTACTAAGACTGGTTTAGTCACAAATCTGAAGCACAGCACCATAAGAGCTGTTATGCAGAAAATTAACGCTATTCCAGCCAGACTCAGTACAATAAGACACTGTAAAACATAAGCAGAAATTATCAAAGCTCCAGCTTCAGTGAGATGCTGTCATAATTTGCTGAAGTGATGGCTCTTTCCTGGTTTTGGCGCTGGTCATCAGGCTAAATCATGTACTGCTTTTTGTAGATTCACTTAAGAAGGGACATGTACACTGCTCTTCTCTGGGAGACAAGAGACAACATTTTGGTTTCTACACAATCCTGATGACTCAAGGGCTGGGTATCAGTAAAAGACAGACAGTATCTCTGCTTGTGCTCAGATCCATGCTTTGTCAAAGCAGCTCTCTATTCCAAATTCCTTTACAAATCAAATAGCAACATCCTGTGATCTTCTCAATAGCCCAGCTGTTTGCTCCAGGGGATTTTGAAAATTCATTTGACTACTCTGACAACAGAAAGTTTGACTGCCTTTGAATCTGCTTTCAAAGACAAAGTTATACAGGTCAAGCTATTGCCCATGGAGTATTCTGTTTAGCTTTGACAATGATGGATACCTTTCATGACCATTTCCCAGATCCCTTATGCCTACACTTCACAACTGTCCTTAATGATGAATGACATTCATCGGCATGAATGACAATTTTCCAGTACACTCAATACACTCATCCTCAAAGAAATGGCATTATCATTACATTTTCTTGCTATAATTTATCAGACTGAAATACTACAGAGTCTCTGATTACTAGATTCTTTATTAATGTAATAACTTGAACAAATACTAAGTTATATGTTTTGCAAATGGAGAAAGATATGAAGTCCTCAGGTACAGTATATTCTGTTTTCATTACTTTAGGAACTGTAAATCTTACTGTTTAAGGAAAATGCAATGTGAAAAAGACAAACTGTTTTGATTTGAAATTGGTTTGGATATCCTAGCTGAGCCTTGAACAAACACATTACTGATGGTTATAAAATTAAGGGATATTCAAAACTGTATTTTAATGGAAGTCATCTTCTCACCACTCTGGGTTGTTGTGGTTTTTTGCTATATAGTTACATCTTCACTGATTCAACAGGGACTGAAATAGTGCAGCAAAAAGACCCTCTGGAAAAAGTCATTAAGTCTTTGTACTTTGTGAGAAAAGTTCTCAGGCCAGAATTCTTGGCACTGATTACTCATTACAGGCAGATCCAACTGAATTTATCTTGAGGATTAACACAAGCTTGGTTCAAAATTATTATTTCCTTTACTGTAACAATGAAGTTCCTCAGTCACAGACCAGAACCTCTCTATACCTGTGTTCTGTAGAAGGAAACTAAAAAAGAATGCACATGAAGTTGTGGACATCCCTGGAAGTGTTCAAGGCCAGGCTGGACAGGGCCTGGAGCAAACTGGTCTAGTGGAAGGTGTCCCTGCCCTGGCAACACCCACGGCAAGGTGTTGGAAGTCTTCAAGGTCCCTTCTAACCCAAACTGTTCTATGATTCTATGATATACAATAAAATGTTTGACATCTAACAGAAGAAGAGTATAACCTAGACATAATTCATCAAATAGAAAGGAACATGTTAAGTACAGAAGCATGAAAATCGCAGGACCAGTAAGAAAATATTGATCAGCTTGGTGGGCACTGTTTTTAGAGAAATTGGGTCTTGCATTTTGCAAGGTATCACATTAGTGATTTATATAAGAAGCTTCCTAAGGTTTCAGAAATATAAATGAGGACCTCCTCCCAGGCTTGCAGGGCAGGAAAATAGAAAGCATGAAGGAACTTGTTTTAAAACAAACAAGCATGGAAGGGAACCTGAAATAACATGCCACTTGAAAGGACAAATGATCTTCTACTCTGGGAGGCAACAGCTTTTATTTATTTTTTTATTTGCACATAGATGAAGGTGAATTCACTTTTCTAATAGCTTCCATATTTTATAGCTGTGGTATACCTCAGCGATATTTATCCACTGTCAATATGAGTCAAAGAGGGTAATTTTATTTAGAGTCTAGTAGGAAGCAGTGCATTAATGCTGATACCTTGAGAGAATGCTTGTGTTCACATTTATACATGCAGAAGGGTGGGAAGACAACTCTAACTTGATACAGAGGTGAATTGCAGTGCACATAACTTACTCTCCATGGCAGATCACTTTACACAGACAAAAAGAAAAAAAGAATTACTAGACGATGCCAGGCAGTATTCTCAGTCTGCTTGTGCATTCCTCAACTCTGGGAACTTTGTGCATGTTTACCTTTGTATTTGTGATCTTTATAAATCTGGCTGATTCAGAAGGTACCTAATTTTATACTTACAAGATGATTCAGAGCCATTTGTATGATCCAGGTGTGCTGTCCGTGGAACGTAGGGCATCTTCTCTGAGTCCTGTAGTAGCTTCAGAAAAACCTTTCATGAAGTAGGAAAAAAATAAATTAGAATCCATTTTCTAAAAAACTACTTTATATATCCTAAACCATCAGGATTGTCAGATATTAGTGGCTGCTGTAGCCACCCTCCTGGAATATGACTATAAAATTAGTCAAGCTTTCCAGAGGAGGAATCCTGGGGTAAGGGGAAAAAAATAAATGCCAGTAGATGCAAAAGCACATATGCAGTGTATTGTCGGCCCATGTGCACTACTGTCTGCAAAGATTTTTCAACAGACTGGCTGCCCTTGGTTGACATTTTATGCTCCTAAACTGTGGTATATTTCGGAACTCAGTTACTACAGTTTTTACTAAGGGCATGTTGACAGCTTCAAGACTTTTCTGATACATTAGACAGAGATTTGTGAGCAAAACTGGAACTGCTATCAAAGAGTTCTACATGTATCAGTACTAAATGTAACATACAGAATTATACAGAACCAAAAATCCACAGAGCTCTGGAAAGGGTCTATAGATTTATGCAAGCATATGGGCAATAATGTTGCTGTTATTGAAAGATATTTAAAGAACAATGCAACCATCAGGTATAGTCAACATTAATAAAGACCTGTCTAATTAATACTATGGAGAAGACTGGGCAATAACGTGTGATCTATAGCAAAACCGTCAGCATTCATATCCCAGATTGGGAGAACATGATAGGAACCTGTTACCTAAAATTAGTATGGGAAAAACGGAAATAATTTTTTATAAAAGTAACAATCTAAAAAACTGCAGCAGTTAAATTGTAGGGTTGAATCCCCCTAGGCAGGGGGACACACATCAGAAGGGTTTTAAAGGTAACATTAAAAAAAAGCAAGAAGAATTCACCAACTTTATAGTCATGAGATCTGTTTAAAGGTATATACACTTTGCCAAATAGATTTGTGTTTGACCCATTGCTTCTTGCTTAATCCTGTTACACGGTTCTGTCCACATAACATCCTTTGAATTTCACAGAGATGTATTTAATTTATCAGTCCCTCAGCCTTGCAGAAGCTTGGAACAGCTTTCATAGGAAGTCAGTTACTAACACTTACCACACTTCCTGTAAGCTCAGATGAAAAATAAAATTAGCATATTTTTACCTTAACCTGAACTGCAATTTAATCAGTGATCTAGATATTTCAGATAAAAAGAAAAGAAAAATTAACAGAATTGCCATGAGCATCTCTAATTAAACAGCAAAAGTACAAATTAGTTTTTTGCTTTCTTTTGATGAAAGCCTTCTCCTTCTTTTTCATGTCTGAGTTGAGCTGCAAGACTTAGATTATAACCACAGTGCAAATTTCAGAAATCACTAAGAAACTATTTATTTCTTCCCACAAAAGAACCTGAGAACTTGATAGGAGTTATAACAAAAAAAAAATCCTTGTTTCCAAGGAGCTTATACAATAGAAAATAAAAACAGTCAATGTGAAGTACTTTACAGTTGCACAAAGATATTTCTTGACTTGCTAAGGTCTGACTGTTACAATAACCATATTTTCTGTAGTCAGTGTAATTGCTATTTAACAGTGATTATTGATTGCACTTGTTACCTGCCAACTTTCAGAGAACACTTTTGGTCATTAACAACTGCAAGGGCAGAAGAAATTAGTACCTCCCGACATTTTATTATCAGACTCTGGAGGGAAATCCTAACTGCCCAAAGCCACATTCTAATTTGTTGCCTCGGACCTCCTTGGTGTTGGTTCCTCTGCACACCAATTCCATCAAGCGAACTGAAGTGAACAGAATAAAACCACAAAGGAATAATCCTCTCTGGCTAGGGTGAAGGCTACACTACAAAGTGTTGCCTGCACATATTTGGTTCAGTTCCAAAACTCCTGCTGAAGCTGCAGACAGACTTTTTCTTCTTTAATCACTTAAAGAAAGAATGCAACTATGCCTTAGAAAAGAAACAAAACCACCACATATTTTTCTAATAAGGGCTGTGCCCACTGCAGCTTCACTGACACAGCTATTCTGGCAGAACTCTAAAGACAGAAGGCCAGCTGCTCTGCCCAGTCCTCCTCATAGGATCCAGGCAGTGCTCAAACATCCCATTAAGCATGGGAATCATTAGTGACTAGATTGAACAGTGACATGACAAATTATCTAATGGTGCACAGGGTATTGTGGACAGAAGCAGTATTAGCCTAACAATGTTATTAGCAAAGTACCCTCCAAAACACACAGATCTGGAAAAGTCAGGATTAGACATGATGACAGAGAGACAATGTGCTCTTGCCATACCTAAAAGACTGGATAAATTCAACAAAAGAAGGTGTCTCCTAGCCCTCAGCAGAGCATCCCTTTCCCTACATGTCTTAGAAATTTCTGCTTAATTTCTGCTATGGCTTGCAAGCCCACATCTAACCAAGGATTTTTCCAGAGGGCTGTCTGTAGAGGATAACCTGAGGAAATGGACATTTCCTGTACCACTCTGAGATGCACTAGGCAGCTACTAATTCATTTCTTCCTGATTCCTTCTCTGGGACAGCCTCATAAAAACAAGCCTGGTCCACTGATACAGTGGTACAGTATCCTTGACACTTCACTGCAATTATCATTCCTAAAACACATCTGCGCCTGAAGGGAAAAAGTGCAGAAAACCAAGGTGGGTGAAAGAAAGAGAAAGTGAACAGGGGGGAAAAGAACCAAGAGCAACAAAAAAACTAGCCAACATCTATAGACAGTCCTTTATCATCTAAAAGCACTGACTGATATTTTAGCAGCATTTCTGGGCCCTACTACATTTTCTTTCACATTGGTTTTATATTATCTTCCAGGACGTACATGCTGAGCATAGCCTTCCATAGCTGTGGGTATGCTTCACTAAGCAGAACAATGCAGAATCAGTTTTAGAGCCATTCACTGTGCATGACTTAACTGAGGAACTTTTGCAAGCATGTCAATTGTTATCTGCTAAACAGGAACACTTCTGACTGTCAGATACACACTAAGAGGCAGACAGACACTTGGTACAGCTCAAAGGAACAGGAAGAAACTGTATGCTTTTGAGGAACGTGCTTAAAATAGGTAAGGAGCAGCACAGCTCACTTCTAGCACTTGCCCCTGCAAGCTTGTTCCGTACCAGACATTGAAGGACTACCTCAGCCATTCTTGGGGATGAAGAGAGCAGGTAGTCATACTGGCTGTTGAGGACTGCCCTACCTGCAAGGAGCAGCCACTGCCCTGGCTACTTCTTTCAGAGCACCAGAGATGTTTAGAACATTCTTCACAAAACAGAATCTCATTAGAAGCTGCATAGTTTTTAAGGCTAAACTATTTCAAGGAGGTATATGGCTTTCTCTGGAAAGTTTTGAAGCAAACTCTCCAGTCATTTCAAGGAAGAGAATTTATAGTATGCCATTAACAGGTATTTAAACACACCTTATTTTGCAAAGATGTCTCAATGATTTTATTCTCTCCTCAAATCAAAGCAAGAAAGCCATAAGCTTTGAAACCTCCAAGGTTGTTAGAAAGTGAAACATCTTCCACTCAATTTAATTAACTACTCTTCCATCCTCCTTTTAGTTCTGCTAACACTCTTTGGATTGCAGGCATTATAAAGTACACAAATACAAATGGTTGGAAAACATATTTAAAACCTAAAATGAAGCAAATAAGATATTAATGAGATATAAGGTTTCAGGAACTGATTTTGTCAGAACTTTATGATTTTGAAGTATGAATGGACTTTTAGAGAGTGCAAGTGTCCCTCAGACTGAAAAAAAAATAATGGTGAGTGTATGAAAGAACAAAAAGAAAGAATAAAATAAAAATTGGAACACATTTCTTCCTTTAAAGTAAGAGTTCTTTGTTTCCAGATTGAATTGTTTGAATAGACTAAATAGCGCTATTATGCACTACCCATTTAGTTGCCAATGCAAAGAGGCTTTTGATAAGAAAATGGAGAATTGAGATTGCAACAATAACTAATGATGAGATGCAGAGATGACAGAAATCACCCCAAATTAGTGTATTAAGTCCTCAAGCTGAAGAACTATATATCAATATCTAACATCACCTCTAAGCCTTTTTAACCTTCCCTGAAGAAAACAGCCAAAAGGAAACTCTCAACTGAATAACAGGTACAGCACACTGAGGAGGCTTCCTGTATTCCATGACAACTTCACATTCACTTTACACATGCTGGTTCCACAAGTCCTATGATATCCCACAGGGAGATAACAAAAAAGGTTCTCAATATATACATCAACTCATACGCAAACTCACTCAAAAGTTAGGCACTGAAGAGCATTCTTTCTCATAGCATGTTAATCACCCTACATAATTTGAAAGAAAATAACAATTTTTCAAGAAGTCTTTGAGTTGTCTCATAGAATTGTGTATCAGGAACTTGATATATAGCACCATATAACATGTTTATCAAACTTCTGTGATTTATCCCCCTGCCATAGCAAATGCTTGCCATGCTAGCTTTGTGTACTGTGGCCATTTATAAGATAAACACTGAAGAGATGCCTTTTTTTTTTCTAAATGACTCAGTTGTATATAGCTTAGCTTCAAAGGAAACCACATACTTGCTAGCAGATGATTCTTTGGACTGTAGTTTAAAAACAAGCGTGAAAACAGAGATTGTTTATGCTTGTAAAAGGTCCTAAAAACCTGTTGTCCTGGGTTCAGCAGTAGCAGCCATTTTTCTCCTTCTTAGTAGCTGGTGCAGTGCTGTGTTTTTGACTTT